>SKCR01025471.1:0-37738 GCA_019454045.1 Zanthoxylum bungeanum
TGATATTCCTATGATGCAAGCCACCAAGCAATGGTTATCTCAGAATTTCTCCATGAAAGATTTGGTAGAAGCAGTCTACATCCTCGGCATTAAGATCTACCGTAATAGATCTAAAAGGTTGTTATGACTTTCTCAATCTACATACTAGATAAAGTTTTGAAAAGATTCAAAATGGAAGATTCCAAAAGAGGTAATTTACCTACTTATCATGGAATCAAATTATCTAAGGAGCAATGTCAACATAATCCTTCAGATAGAGAGTGTATGAGTATGATCCCTTATGCTTCAGCAACAGGATCGATCATGTACGCCATGTTATGTACAAGACCCGATGTGTCTCTTATGCTCTTAGCATAACGAGCAGGTATCAGGAAAATCCTGGTGAGCAACATGGACAGCTGTCAAAACAATCCTCAAGTATCTGAGAAGAATTAAGGATGTGTTCTTGACATACGGAGATTGTTCTGAGATGAAAGTCATTGGTTACTGTGATGCGAGCTTTCAGACCGATAGGGATGACAGAAGATCACAAACATGATATTTGTTTACTTTGAATGACGGTGCTGTCAGTTGGAAAAGCTCAAAGCAGTCAACTACAGCGGACTCCACCACTGAAGCTGAGTATATTACAGCATCTGAGGCAGCTAAAGAAGCAGTCTGGATAAAGAAGTTAATCATGGAGCTGTAAGTGCTTCCCGCGATAAAGAATGGTGTCACGATGACTGTGACAACACGGGCGCCATTGCTCAATCAAATGAACCAATGTCCCACCAGAAATCCAAGCATGTACTCAGACGCTTTCATCTCATTAGGGAGATTGTTAAGAGAAAAGAAGTTGTTATAGATAAAATACCCACAGAAGATAATCTTACAGATTCTCTGACTAAATGGCTTACTCAACAAAAGCATGATAGGCACACCCGAGAGTATGGTGTCCAGATTCATACTAGTTGGCTATCGTGTAAGTGGGAGATTGTTAGTTATATGCCATATACCCAACTTGTGGATGGGCTATATGTACATGTATTTGTAATATTTTCATTAATTAATAAAATGGAAATCTTTATTATATGTGTCTTACATAACTTATATGAATCATCAAACACTGTAATAAGGCCCTTAGAGTAATCAGATGATGCCTTCCACGCCTTATGAGAATCATTACTCTCAAACGTTCCTTAGACTTGAGGTCTTTACAATCTTATATGTGGATCAAATAAATTTGACATTCTCCTTCCCCATTTCAAAAGATCCGGTTATAAGGGTATGATTGGGTCATTTGTTGAAACACATGAAGTTTGTAAAGATACAACAGAGAATCGCCACTCTCTCGGATAATATTTTCTTATAAGAGTAGTATTCCAGTTCGCGGGTTGATATGTGTGATCAGTGCTTGAGACTGTGGCCGCAGCGGAATATCATATGAGATTCTTGGGTTAGCACGATTCATGACACTATCAACATCATACATTTGACTATAGGGTAGACATTTTGCATACCCTAGGTCAAACGGTGGGGATACAGTGAGGCGAGGGACCGTATCATATGTAAATCACATACATAAAGGTATATATATTTCCTCTCATTTGGGGACCTTGGCATGTTGCTAGATGTCAACCTTGGTCATGAAATCGAAGACCATCTGATCGGAGGATAATTTATGTTCGATTAAATTATCACGATTCATTTCATGTCCAACTTGAGGGGAACCCAAAAGGTCACACACAATAAAGTCGAAATCAATGGTTAACAGTGCACAATACAAATTTAACAGCATATATGATTGCTGTAGGAATCATTCATAAATGGTTCAATGTGTTCAATTATTGAACAGATCATTTATGAGGTTACATAGTAGCTTAGGGATTGGTGAATGACGATATTGGCACTTTGGGAATTGGAATAAATAAATAAAAACGTGAATAGTAATGTGAATAGTAAGAAAAATTATTTGTTATTTATTTTAAATTCCAATTTAACCCAAACTCTTATTAGGGTTTTATAATCTCATTAAACCACTAAATTAATATCCAATGGCTAAGATTAAATTAGCTTTTATCCACATCGGATTCTTAATTGATTTTGTTGTCTTTGGAGGACCTATATAAACCCAAAGAATTCTTTACAAATTTTTGCACCAAACCTTTCATATCTTGGGTTTATAAGTGAGCAACTCTAAAGTTTTAGAGTAAGCCACTGATTTTGAGGATCCTTAAGTCTAATTGACTAGAGGAACCTTGAGTTAAAAGTTTTGAGGTATTTATCTAGGCTAGCACCAAGGGCAAAATACACGTGCACTCAAGGCGTAGTCTTTCCATTGAGTTTTGGCTTTGGTGTATGCACCTTTGGAGGCCACACACTTGGGTGGCTCTTTGGAACGTGGAAGAGATTGCTGAGTTCGAGAAAAACTTGTAGATTGGAGGGAGGACTGGAGGAGTCTTCGGTTCAAGTAAGTCTTTTTCTTCTTTATTTTAATTAGAGTTCTTATGATAGTTAGCATGTTTAGGTTTATGTTCGTTGCATGTTTTATGAGTTTTTATGCTTAGAATATATAGTAACATGCCTAGGCTTGTAGAATAATCAAATAAATGGGTCTTGGCCAAAGGGATAGCGGCATCATACTTTAATTTTTTTCTTGATTTTCCGTTGCGCACTCGCGGCCGCTTCCTAACAAGCGTATCATTGATGGTAAGGTGGTTTTCCTTGTGTTATACGTCGATGATATTTTACTCATTGGGAATGATGTAAAGATCTTATCAGACGTGAAAACCTGGCTAGCTAACTAATTCCAAATGAAAGGTTTGGGAGAGGCAAGTTATGTACTTAGGATCCAGATCATTCAGAATCGTAAGAAACGACTGTTAGCAATATCTCACATCCTATATCGACAAGATTCTTGTGCAATTTGGTATGCAGAATTCCAAGAAAGGTAATTTACCTTTCAAGCATGGAATTCATTTGTCTAAGGAACAGTCTCCCTAAGACCCTCAAGGAGTTGAGGAGATGAGACATATTCCATATGGCTTCAGCAGTTGAAGTCTTATGTATGTTATATAATGCCCAAGACCAGACATCTGTTTTTGCAGTAGGAATAGTTAGTAGGTTTTAATCCAACCCAGGATTAGATCATTGTTGGCGGTGAAACATTTCTCAAGTTCTTAAGAGAACGAGAAATTATATGCTTGTATATTCTAGTCATGATATGATCCTGAGAGGATATACTGACTCTAATTTTAAGACGAATGTAGATTCTAGGAAATCAACATCTGGATAAGTTTTCACCTTAGGTGGTGGGGCTATAGTATGGAGAAGCATAAAGCAATCTTATATTGCTGACTCCACTATGGAGGCTGAATATGTAGCAGCTTGTGAAGCAGCTAAGGAAGCAGTTTGGATCCGTAAGTTCTTGAAGATCTGGAAGTTGTTCCAGATATGGATAAACCACTCACACTTTATTGTGATAATAGTGGTGCAGTGGCGAATTCCAAAAACCAAGAAGCCACAAGAGGGGTAAGCATATTGAGAGAAAATATCACCTCATCAAGGAGATAGTGCCAGAGAGAGATGTCACTGTCACGCAGATTCCATCCGCAGACAACCTGGCTGATCCATTTACAAATACCTTATCGGCTAAAGTTTTTGAAGGTCACCTAAACGGTTTAGGATTACATGACATGCCTCATTTGCTCTAGTTCAAGTGAGAGATTATTGGGATATATGCCCTAGAGCTTCATGTATTGTAAACAAAATTGATTATTGTAATAATAATAAATGCATTATTCATTTATCAAAGTTGTTTGATTTATGTCGCATATTGTCCATTGTCTTGTTTACTTTGATTACTCTTGTATTTTTCAAACTTAGTGTTTGTTTGATACACATGAGGATTTAAGTCAGAAGTTAGTAATTTAAATAGTCTATAGAGAGCAAGTAAAAATGGTACTTTGTTTGTGGTTTATCTATAACTGCGGTTCATTCTATATTTGTATGACGACCTTGATCCGGGATCGTTCATGTAGTGATATGGGAATGGAGGCACCTGGTCTGATGAGATCATATAGGACTAGACTCAGATAAATACGAATTTCTTTTAATATCCGCTAACCGAAGAAATTCATTTTATCTACTATATGGTCATATATGGATTCAATCTTAATTCTGAGTGTACTACGATCTCCTGCATGGCAGGCTATGTCCTTTGATTTACTATGGTGAGGTTGGTATTGCATTCCCTACCAATAACTACATATTTTGGGGATATGGTGTGGGGTGTAGTTGTGAACATTTTACATAGATATGGAATTCACTCCTTCTTACGAGAAGCATAATAATATCTCTTTTAAGAATTCATTCGGGACTTGAACAATTTAAGCGCTCACTTTTCTATGACGAATAGAAAGTTTTATATTCATAATTTTTATGAATTAATTGTTCATTATAGAACCAATGTTACTTAAGAGAAAAAAAATAGATAGAGGAGGGGTTAAAACGGACTTAGGACCCGGCTCTATTTACGAGATATTCGTGAAGGACTATATCCATATGTAATGACTATATTGATGGACACCGAAGTTGTTCGGCTTATATGTTCCATCTACGGTAATGGAAGTTCAACTTCAACTTTTAATGGAATAACGCAGAGTTAATTTCGTAATATTTAATTAAATATTTTAATTATATTTCAGAATTATTAGAGCTCGGAACCGTAGGTCCATTTGGTCCCCGTGCTAGCTCGATTAACTGTAGCAAACCTAATATAATTAGATTGTCTAATAATAATGCTCACATTATATTTATATATTATTAATGAGATTAATAATATTTTTGTCACAAATGAAAACTATAAATGTTAAATTAGTTTAACTTAATGTTTTCTAGAATTTTATGATTATGAGATAATTGAATCATGATTATGAGATAATCATGTTAGTAATAATTATGAGATAATTACTACAACATGATATCATTATTAAGATAATAATTTTTTATTTACCATTGAGACAAAGCCATATGGCTTACCATGCTCACCAATTGTTATGTCCATTAGGTGGCACGTATACACCTAATGTTTTGTCAATAGCTAAAGACATCTTATGCTTTGGTATAGCCTTCACATTAACGTGTTTGCCATTAAATGCTTAATGACAAATGTGGTTGGCATTTCGAATATAATATTATATCTACCTCTCCACTCAATATTAGTGTGATCATTTTGAGAGAATTCAAGCTTTCACAAAAGTTTGAGAGAGGTAAAGAGAAATACAAAAAATCCAGAATTTTCCTTCAATTGTTGAGAGAAACATTTATTTTCTCAAGTGTTGAGAAGTAAAAGAAATTCCAAAAGCCAATCACATTTTGTGACACATTTATTCTCTAAAAAATTTAGAGTTATTTTTGTGAGTGAAGCTCATACTTCGATTTGTTGGTTTCGAGTCACCGTTTGGAAGATCGGGTGGTTGATCCAAGTATTGGACATCAAATGAAACTCATCTACATCAAAGGAGCAAAATTCATTTTTCAAGAGTTGGAAGATTTTGGTTATAACAAAAGGAAAAGGCAAATAAAATTTTTAAAGGTCCATACCGAGCCAGTGCCCACATTAACAACTTCTGCTGCATTAAGGAAAACTGTTTCTATATTTTTTATCCTAAGATTTTACTGAAGTTGAGATACCTATTTTAAAAATACAATTAGAATGCTTTGAGACGGATATGCCTCATGTTATTGAGTTTCATATTATTTCTTCAATTTCTGAATTATGTCGTGAATTGGTTGAAACAAGAAAGTATCAGATTTACTTCTTGATAGACAAATTAATTCGTTTAGTATTTATTCTTCATGTTTCGATAGCAACGACATAACAAACATTTTCATCAGTTATGAAACTTATCAAAACAACACTTCAAAACAAGATGGAGAATGAGTTTCTATCAGATTGTATGGTTATCTACATTGAAAGACAACTTGTAGACACTTTCAATTCAAATTCGATAATATATGAATTTAACTCTTTGAAATATCCTAAAACACAACTTCAATATTATTTAATTTTATTCGATAGTGGTAGTATGTACTTTTTTTGGATGTATTTTCTTATATTAATGAAACTTTCTTTAAGTCTGTTTAAAAATAATTGATATTGACATAATCTCATACTTGAAGAAAATTTAATTTAGTCCAACCTATAAAAAATATATGGATTCCCCTTGAGTGAGACCCTTCTTATTACTATTGAGTTTGATTTATATTGGCCACAAACCTCTGTTGACGGGTGATTTTGGTCTCAGGGCATATGTGAATATTACTCTCGAGACAATCCTCCTTCAAAAGTGAATTTGTTTGGTTAAGGGGAAACCAAACAAAATTAGCAAAGACAGATAATACGCCAATCGACAAGGAGAATTAAACGTGGTTCGGCGGATCTTGGTCGAGACCTACGTCCACGGGCGCAAAAGGATGATACTTTTATTACTCAAACACGCTTCTCAGCTCTGCTCTTCTTGTTTTACAAGTCTGATCTTAATGATTCTGATCCTCTTTTACACATACTCTACCCTTCTATTTATAATAACAGAGAAATCAGATTCTTCTAGCATAAGGATTCCCAGTTGAAACAATCTCTTTTTCCTATGAGATTCTTAATCCGAAACTGACTTCACTTTATTTACCTATCATGATACTGACTTATCAGTTTCCGTGTGAAAGTAGGATAATTTTATCCCTTTTCCCCGTAGAATAGGATGTCTTATCTTCTAGGCGTGCTTCGCCCTCTGGTCGGTCTAGACATGGTCGGCCATCATGGGCTTCTGAGCTAAGAATGCTGTCGCCGAACTGATAGTGCCCGGTCACCCGGCTCAAGTGTTCGGTCGCCCATCGTCAAGTGCTCGTGTCTCTTACTCATGTGGTCGGGTCGGTATTAATGATTTCGACCAGATGGGAATTACCACCTTTCCCGCTTTTTAATACCACCTGCCGTGCTACTTAATGTCATAGGGCCTTTTTACAACCCCAACATATGTCCCCTAGTTCTTGGTTCCAACGAGTATGCGAGTTGGTGCCAGGAACTATAAATGAGTAGTTTTACTAGCGTGCTACCATAATGTCCTTGGTTCCGAATGTAGTGCTCGGCTTTGACTTTTTTTCTCTTGTCAAAACAAAACATTTCACCGCCTTTTCGGGCACTTCTTTCTCGAGACGCGCAGTCGTCACATCTGCTTTAAATGCCCATCAAATCACCTTTTAGGGTTACCCCCAACCAGACATTTGTCGAGCATCTGTCTGTTTCTCGCCAAAAGCAAACAAGTTAGCCGTCCGCTGCTATTACCAAAATGCTTTGCCGATCTCAACCGTTCATTCATCTTTTTGGAATTGTTCCTGAAGTCGACACCTGGCGCATCCGAGACCTATTATGATCCGACGGTCAAAATTATTCCGTCGTTGTAATGAGAAGGTGAATCGATATCCTTGCATCTGTTTTGGAAAAATTTCATCATCAACTCTTCAAAACTCTTCTTCCCTTCGGCTACGAAACGTCTGATTCAGTTTTACCCAAAGCTTCTCAACGTATTCGCCATTTTCAAAGCAAAGATCAAGTAAGTTTCCCGAACGACCTTCTTCCTCTCCCTTTTTTCTTGCTTGCTGTGTTTTTTGTTGTAGATTTCATTATTTTTTGTCAGATGTTGCTAGGGCACTTAGAACTCACAGATTTAGTTTTCCTGGAAACTTAGGATAGCTGCGAACCCTAGTCATTTTCAAAAATGGTGTTGTAGACTGACCTTCCCCTTTTATTCTTCGGATGCCAATGATGTCTGACGACCGGTCTCCTTCTGCAAGCCCTGTTAAACCCTTTGACTCTCCCTTGCTGAAGAGCTCTCCTCGAGCTCGGGAGCACCCAGCATAGAAGACCTCGACACTACCCCCACCACTTCTGAAATCGAACAGGACACGTACCATCAGAGGGTTCCTCGAAGGATCTGGAGCCCGGGGCTTTGAAAGCTCGGCTCTGGACATGGATCGGCCTTCCAAGATAACCGAGGATGATCTAGCACTGCTTCGGCAACGGTTCGACGTCCCGATAGACATTGCTTTTGAGGTCCCTCTCCTATGTGACCGTGCCAGTCAGCCCAACGAAGGTTCTGTGGCCCTTCTTCCAGCTTTCTTCGAGTGTGGGCTACGGCTGCCAATTCAACCCTACTTCACCTGGATGATGGCCGAGATGGAGATCGCCCCCTGTCAACTGAGTCTAAACAGCTTAAGGATCTTGGTCGGGTTGTATGTAGCTTGGCATCGGGCGCGGCTCATCGAACCTTCTTTTGAAGAAGTGAAGAGGTTATACCGGTTGAAGGCCAACCCAAAGACTCACTATGGTTGGTACTTCCTTTCTGCCTATGCCGACTCGTCAAACGTTGTCCGCAAACTCCCTGACTCCAACAAGAATTTCAAAGATCTTTGGTTCTGGGCCACTGGAGATTAGGGACGGGCCCTGAGATCGTATGAAGAGGAGATCTTGGTCCCGGACATCTTCAGAGCGAGAGGTCAGGAGTTTAACCTTTAGTTTTCATGCCCTTAGTTTTTATGTTTGGATTCTCACCCTTTTTTTTCCATTCCTCCTAGCTTGTTGGAGGGATGCTCCCAAGGTCTCCCACCAGGTCCGGAAGCGGGTAGGCTGGGCTCGGTGATATGCCGCCCATTGGAGGGAGTTGGTAAATGATACGGCATTTGCTGAATCGGGACTTGTTCGGGCCGTTCCTCCCAAGGTCTCGGGTCGGATAGGTAGATTTCTATTGATCTTCTAGCCAACTCCCACATTTATTTAGCATGTTGATGTTGTCTCTTCTCTTTTTTTCTCTCTTTTTTTTTGTATGCTCAGGTCATGTACCCTTCTTTTGTATTTGCTTTTGCAGGCATGTCGAAGAGACCAAAATACCTTGATCGGTTGACCGATGCTGCGAAGAAAATTAGCCCAGGTGGAGCCGGTACTTCTCGGAAACGGCATGAAACTTCTGAGGCTGAAAAAGTGGTTGAAGAGATGGAGGGTCTGAGCTCTCAAGGTCTGTCTTCGCCTTCCGGGGTGCCTTTGATGGGTGCTGCCCGCCCTGGTAGTCCTTCAAGGTCTTCTAGAAGAAGGAAGCGTCCGTTGGGTGCTGTGGACCCAATACTAAGTCGGAGTTGGAGGAGGAGCAGGCTTAGAACAATGAGACTCTAGGTCGGCAGGAGAGGAGGTCGTCGGGGGGTATTTCTAAGAAGCAGAAGGGTTCTGTGATCCTTGGCGTTGACAACCTCGGGAAGGATATTAGGGAAGTTATTTCCCATATGGTGCCGGCTTTCAATGAGCTGGCCGAGGCCGTACCTACGGAGAAGATTCCGGGGTACGATGACCTTTCCCCCGATGAGGTGGTTGCGGAGCTATGTTCTCAGATAGCTAAGATTGTGTTATTTTCCCTCATTCTTGCTGTTTCTTCCTGACTTAGTTTATTTTCTGATTCTTTTGTTTCTTCTTGGTAGCAAACTACCTTACGGCCAAGAATAATGACCTCTTTTTGAGCCTTTTGTCTGAGGGTGGCCAAGCCCAGAGGCTCCAAAATCGTCTCATGGAAGTGGAGGCCAGGCTGGCTGATAGGGAAGAGGCGATAAAGAATCATGAGATAGTCGCGGCCGAGGCCATCCGTACTAACAAAGCTTTTAGGGCCGCTGCTTCTTTGGAGAGGAAAAATGCTGACGCTGCTAAAGAGGATTTGAAAGCTGCCCAGGCCAAGATTAGGGTCTTACAGGTGGAGGTGTGCAGTGAACAATCTAAAGTGCGGGCCAAGGATGAAGAATTGGCGAGGCTCCGTGATGAGCTTAAGAGGAAAGAGGCTGAGTTGGAGGCCGAGAGGGATGCAATCCGTCTTGAATGGGTCGGTGACTGTACTGAGATTATACCAACGGTGCTGCCCAACCTAGACATGGGGCCAATCCATGCAGCCATTCGTTTTTGCAAAGGGGAAATGTCCGAGGAGGAGTTTCAGAAGTGGCTGCCCCCTTCCCCCGATGAGGTGATGGATCCCGACCCAATTTCGGTTGCTCCGGTCCCTCAGGTTCCCCAACAAGACCGACCCGAGGTTCTTGCTAATGAAGTGGTCTGACCTGAGATTCCTCCGACCCATGAAACTGTACTTGTCGAGGCCTCTCCGTTTGCCGATGTGGAAGCTGATGTACCTTGTCCTGAGGCCGAGCCGAGCCATCCGCCATCCGGTCATGCTGAAGGAGAGCTATCTGCCCATGCGCGGGCTGACTGACAAGGGGGTAACCCGAATGGGGCCCTGTGTAAACTTCACATACTTTTCTTTTCTTGTGATAAATTTTTCCCATCTGCAACTTAAGCAATTAAATATATGTTTCATATGTTTCTTCTGTCTTTCATAATTTGTTCTGAATGTTTCCCTTCACATGCCTATTCGAGGCCTGCCTGTGAGCCGACCCCGAGCTGGAGGAAGCTTTTGGCTGCGCGGGGATGTTTCATCCCTCGTCCGAGCAGGTGGGCTTAGTGGGACACAACCTGACCCCGAGCTGAGAGAAATACTTGGCCCTGGGGGATGTTTTGTCCTCAGTCTGGGCTGATAGACTCGGTGGGACTTAACCCGACCCCGAGCTGAGAGAGGTTTTTGGACCTGGGGGAATGACACATCCTCAGTCCAAAAGTGCTGACTCGGTGGGACGTAACCCGACCCCGAGCTAAAAAGGCATTTGGACCTGGGGGAATGACGCCTCCCCAGTCCAGAAGTGCTGACTCGGTGGGACGTAACCCGACCCTAAGCCAGTGGTACACAGAGGTCTCGGTGGAATGAAATCCAGCCCCGAGCCGAGTGACCAAGCGGCCTCGGCGGAATGAAATCCAGCCCCGAGCCGAATAATATTTGGGACTTGCATATGAGGGAAGTGAACCAACCTTTGCAGTCCTACCAACCTGGCACAGACGTCCCATTGCCAGACAGGCAAAAAAACAAAAACAAAATTTGGAAAATAAGATCAAAATGGTGGGGGTGACTCAGCACTTGTCCCAAAAAAAACTTTTTACAAATGTAAACAACAGCACGGATGCCTCAAAACAGCGTCCTGCCCAAGGCCTCCAAAACATAATTCTGAATCTTTCAATTCAGTGTCCCGGCGAACCAGGATTTGGATCAGAGAGCGTTTAAAATAGTAAGGGCACATCCTCTATACGTCGGGTCACTGTGGAGCATGCATATTGTGCGAGGGCTCCTCCTTACCACTCTGGAGCAGGCACACGCCACAGGGGCACAACGCCTCCCCGTGTTGCGCCTCTCTTGGATCCAAATGATGAATGGATCAAAGAGTGTCTGGGATACTAAGGGCACATTCCTCCTTAGTTTGGCATCACTGGAGCTAGCAATCATCACGGGGGCATCATCATCCCCGTGCTATGCTTTCTCACGGATCCATTACATCGGGTAAGTGAGGATCAGAGAGTGTTTCGAAACATTAAGGGCATATTCCTCATTATGTTCGGTAAAACTGGAGCAAGCAATCGCCACGGGGTATCATCCCTCACCGTGCTATGCTTCTCACGGATCCTATGCATCGAGTATGTCCCGAATATTCTGAGGACCCCGAGCTAAAGAGACATTTGGTTCTGGGGGAATGTTCCGTCCCCAGGCCAATAAGCACGACTCGGTGGGACGTAACCCGACCCCTGAGTCGAATAGTATAGTGGCCTCGGCGGAACAAGATCCAGCCCCGAGCCGATTATTGAAGCGGCCTCGGCGGAACGTAATCCAGCCCCGAACGAATAATGAAGAGGCCTCGGCGGAACGAAATCCAGCCCCGAGCTGATTAATGAAGTGGCCTTGGTGCCAACTATCTTTTATAGTGGGCGTCGAGTATGTCCCCCGTTTTTTGTATATGGCTTTTTACTTTGTTTTAAGAAAGCGGATGAACAAATTTTTCTTCTTTTTTTTTTAAAAAAAGAAGGTTTTATTCATGTTCGGGGACATACTGCCCTTCTTACAGCTCTTCTGCGGGATTTTTTCGAAAAAAAAAGCTTTACGTTGGGGTTCCCACCTCTTGTTGGGTTGCTGCGAAAAAGAAAAAGTAGTCTACTGAAAGTATCTTCTCAACATCTCGGCATTCCAGGGTTTCCTTATTCTCGTGTCGTCCAGCTGTTCTAAAATGTAAGACCCCTGGCTTTACTATTTCCGTAATTTTATAGGGCCCTTTCCATTTGGCGCCTACGAGCCTTCCTCTGGTCTTCGAGTATTTAGTGTGACTCTTCTTAATACCAAGTCGCTTGGAGGAAGGTGCGGGTTCGCACCTTTTGTTATAAAAGCGGGCCATTCTTTGTTGGTAGATTGCTGTCTTCATTGCTGACCTTTCTCTTTTTTCTTCGATCAGGTCGAGGTGGCTTCTGATAAGCTCTTCATTCTGCTCTTTCTCATAATGCTGGACCCTGTGGGTAGCCACTCCGATTTCGGCTGGTATAACGGCTTCGCATCCGTAGGCTAAGGAAAACGAATTCTCTCATGTGGAATTTTTGTAGGTCGTCCGATGTGCCCATAGCACTTCTGGTAGCTCCTCGACCCATAAGCCTTTGATGGATCCGAGCCGAGCTTTGAGATTTTCTTTGATGATTTTGTTCGTGGCTTCGACCTGCCCGTTTGACTTGGTATGGGCTGGTGAGGCGAATCTCAAGACGATCTGGAGGTCTTCACAGAGTTTCCTGAAGCCTTTGCTGTCGAACTGCTTTCCATTATCGGTAATGATGGCTTGAGGGATGCCGAACCGGCAGATGATATTTTTCTTCAGAAATCCCGTAGCCCTTTTCTCTGTGATGGTGGATAGGGGTTCGGCTTCCACCCATTTGGTGAAATAGTCTATGGCCACGATGGCGTATTTTGCCTGTCCTCGACCCCGCGGCATTGGTCTGATGATGTCTAGCCCCCATTGGGCGAACGGCCAGGGACTGAGCAGGGTAGCTAACTGTTCTGCTGGCTGGTGGTGAATATTGGCATTCTTCTGGCACCCATCGCATTTTCGGGCCACTTTCATGTCGTCCTAATGCATAGTCGGCCAGTAGAATCCCTGTTTTAAAGCTTTGACAGCAAGTGACTGCCCCCCGGCGTGACTTCCACAGATGCTTGCATGTATCTCTCTGAGTACGTAATCTGATTCTTCTTCCGCTAAACATCTTAAGAGAGGTACTGAGTAGCCTCTTCGGTAAAGCACCCCGTCGATTAGGGAAAATTTGGTGCTTTTGTACTTTAACTTTCTGGCCTCCTTTTTGTCCTCGGGCGTTACTCCTGCTTCCAGGTATCTCCTAATTGGCCACATCCACGAGGTTTCACCTTCTTTGCTTAGTATTTCTACTTCGAGCTCCCCTATGCTTTTCTCCCGGAGGCAGATGAGGGATTACTCTGGGGTTTTTCTTTTGTTGAGGATGCGAGCCGTGCCAATGAGTCTGCCTCATAGTTTTTTTCTCGATTAATTTGCTCGAAGTGTACGTTCCCCATCTTTTCCGCCAACTTTCTTACCTCAGTTAAGTAGGCCATCATGTTTGGCTCTCGGGCTTGAAACTCCCCCTTTAGCTGTTGAATTGCCAACTGCGAGTCACTTTTTACTACTACGTCACGGACTCCCATCACCGTACATAGTCTTAATCCGGCCAGGATTGCCTCGTACTCTGCTTCATTGTTCGTAGCTTCGAAGGCGAATCTTATGGCGAGTAGTACTTCTTCTCCTTTATCGTTTTTTAGCACGATTCCTGCTCCATTGCCCTGCGAGCTGGCGGACCCGTCTACAGACATCTCCCATTTGTCTTCCTTTACAGTCATGACCTGGGGTTCGGTGAATTCGGCGACGAAGTCTGCTAGGGCTTGCCCTTTTATCGCTGCTCTCGGGAGGTAAGAGATGTCGTATTCACTCAGTCTACTGACCATTTTATTAACCGGCCGGAGACATCTGGCTTCTGCAGGATCTGTCTTAGAGGGTAGTCGGTGTAGACACCGATAGGATGGGCCTGGAAATAAGGTCGCAGTTTCCGGGCTGCAGTGACTAGTGACTAGTGATAAGGCAATCAGTTCATGTATTGGATACCGGGTCTCGGTGTCTATCAGAGCTTTGCTGGTGTAATACACTGGCTTTTGGACCTTGTCAGCCTCTTGTACTAGTACCGAACTTACTGCGTGTTTTGAGACAGCCAGATATAAGTACAAGGTTTCTCCTGGGAGCGGTTTTGCTAGGAGTGGGGGCTGCGTTAAATATTGTTTTAACTGCAGGAAGGCCTCCTCGCATTCCGGCGTCCAGTCGATTTCCTTTTTTGCTTTCTTGATGACGTTGAAGAAAGGGTGGCATTTGTCAGTTGCTCGGGAAATGAATCGGTTGAGCGCGGCCATCCTGCCGGTCAGGCTTTGTACTTCTTTTACTGTCCTGGGGGATTTTAAGTCCAATACAGCTTGGATCTTTTGTGGATTTGCTTCTATGCCTCGGGAGCTTACCATGTAGCCTAAAAATTTTCCCGAGGCCACCCCGAAAGCACATTTTTCCGGGTTGAGCTTTAAATTGTGTTTCCTCAGTAGCTCAAAAGTTTTCTTCAGGTCGGTAACATGACATCTCGGTTCTTCAGACATTGTTATCATGTCGTCGAGGTATACCAGCATTGACGTGCCGATGAGTGGCTTGAAAATTCTGTTCACTAACCTCTGAAAAGTTGCCCTGCATTCTTTAGTCCGAAGGGCATCACTTTATAACAATAAAGCCCTTGATCGGTGATATAAAAGTTGTTTTCTCCTCGTCTGCCGGATGCATCTTGACCTGGTTGTATCCTGAGAAGGCGTCCATGAAACTTAGCAATCCTTGGCAGCTGTTGCATCTACCAGCCGATCTATGTTTGGTAGAGGGAAGCTGTCCTTTGGGCATGCTTTGTTGAGGTCGGTAAAATCTACACACATCCTCCATTTTCCATTGGGTTTTTTCACTAGCACTACGTTTGATACCCACTCCGGGTATTTTACTTCTCTGATGAAACCGGCTTTTAATAATTTTTCACCTCGGTGGCCACTGCTTTGCTCCGTTCTTGATTGAAGTTTCTTCTTTTTGTTTAACCGGTTTGCGCGCAGGGTTTACTGCTAGGCGGTGGTTGATGAATTTTGGATCAATCTCGGGCATGTCGTTATGTCCCCATGCGAAGATGTCCGGATACTCTTTCAGACATTCTAGTAGGCTTTGTCTCAGGGTCTTGTCCAAGCCTCCCCCTATCTTTATGTTTTTTCCCGGTCCGAAGAGTTCTATCCCTTCTAATTCCTCAGCCGCCGCTAGCCGGGCAATTCTGTTTGGCCGAGGACTAGGATCTCCACTGGCTTTTCCTCCGTCTTCATTCCTTTGTCGTTTTTTGGTACCCTCCTCGATGCAGAGGGTTTCTCGTGAGAGAGTTGCAAAGCAGCTGTGGGCTGCCTTCTGACTTCCGCATACGATCCCGATCCCTTCCCGGGTGGGGAATTTCAGTTTCAAGTGATAGCAAGACATTGCGGCCTTTGTCTTCATCATGAAAGGCCGACCAACGATGACTTGGTAGCTGTTCATGCAGTCCACTACGGTGAAATTTATCATGATTGTCCGAGTTCGGGGATGAGTCCCGATTGTTACTGCTAACTGTATCCTCCCTAACGGGATGACCGTTGAGCCCCCGAAGCCGTATAAGGGGGTGCTATCGTTGGTCAGAGCCGCATACTCTACTTCAAGGCTCTCCAGGGCCTCTTTGGAGATTATGTCTACCGCACTCCCGGGGTCCACCAGGATTATGTTTACCTCAGAGCCGCCGATTACTGCCTTGATAATTAACGCATCGTCGTGGGGGAAGCTTACCCCTTGGGCGTCCTCGTCGGTGAACATTATTGGTACCGACCGCCCACCTTGTAATCCCGGGGCCTGTTTTTTTCTAGCACGTCTGACCCCGAGCTCTGCTATAGTTTTTCCTCGACCGATTAGAATCTCCGGCCAGGTTTTCCCTCCTGCGATGATATTTATCTGTCGGTCATGCGCCCTCTGCCTAGCCGTCATGACTTCATGGTCAATAAATTTATTTAAATATCCATTCCTCGCCAGGTCTTCCATCTGTTCCCGCAAATCTTTGCACCTATCTGTCGGTGTCCTTTCAGATTATGATGTACGCAATAGGCTTTTGATTTCTCTTATCAGGGGGAATCTCCTGAGGTCAGGTTCTATTAAGAGGTATTTTCCCTGGATCTCCATGACGATTTGCCCCAGTGGCTTTTTCAGAGGAATGTACGTATCTTCCATGAAGACATAGTTTACTTGGGTTGGGGCTCCTCTTTCCTGGTTGTTCCGAGGTATCGGCTTGAATTCCTTGTGTTTTGGGGGTGGTTTTTTGGGCTCCATGTCTGCTCGTCGAGGGGCCTCTGCCCTTATCGTCCTCTCTCTGATGGCCGTCCCTCTCCGGGAGATTTTTTCCTCGTTTTCTAACGAGACAAACTTCCGGGCTACCTCCAGAGCGGTTGTATAGTCTGGGGTGCCTTGGATCCTTAGGTGGGTCCATAGTCTTCCGACTTTTAAGGCTCCATTCAGGCTTTCCAAGGCCTCGGGAGACTCATACCCCCCGACTTCGAGCACCATGTTATGATACCTCTCAATAAGGGTTTTTAGGGGCTCGTCGTCTCACTGCTTCATGAGTCTTAACTATCCGATTGTCTTTTTAGGGGCGCAGGTCCCTTTGAAGTGCCGTACGAACGACTTTCTGAGTTGTGCAAAGCTACCGATGCTCCCTGAGGCTAGACTTCTATACCATAGAATCGCAAATCCACCCAAGGTTAGGGGGAATACCTTGCACACGGCGTCCCATGTCACTCATTGGACCTCCATCAATAGTACAAAGCCCTCAATATGGGATTTTGGATCGGTATGGCCTTTGTAGGGCGTCATGGTCGGCATGTTGAACCTTTTCAGGAATTTTGCTGATTTTATTTCTTCTGTGATGGGGGATTCCTCTTTGTCATCCCGGGCGTCTCATGTTTCTCTTTTGAGGCTTGCCCCCCACTTGGCCATCTCTTTCTTTAACCAAGATTTTACCTCGCTATTTGGGCCGCCATGTCGCCTTCTGCGCTTTTCTTCATGTCTGTTGCCACGGGTGCGGTGTTCCTCACGTCTTGGGATCTCCCGAACAGTCTCATCGTACTTTGTGCCTCCTCTTCTAGTGTAGCGGAGACTATCACAAGAGGAATCTGTCGAAACGTCTCTCTTCTTCTTCTTCCCATATGTCCTCTGCTTGTGAATCTTTTTCCACAACTATGGATTTTATCCCGTAAGGCCCCCTCCTCCTAGGTCCATCGTCCTCACTTGTATCCACAACCCTTTTTTTTCCATCTGCTATCTCTCCTCTTCTTTGATTAGCTCTGGTTTCAGGCTTCTCGCTGTTCTCCCCTTCCATTCTCTCCAGTCGGTCCATCATGGTTTTTAGGAGGGCCTGATTATCCTCTTTGTCCTTCCTTATGCTTTCTTCTATCTTCTTCCAATCTGTGGCCGGATTCCCCGACGATTGGTGATTTCCACCTTCTGCCATCGTCTTACTACGCGAACCGCTTTTTGTTGAGTTCCCCACAGACGGCGCCAACTGTTGACGGCTGATTTTGGTCTCAGGGTAATATGGGAATATTACTCCGAGACAATCCTCCCTCAATAGTGAATTTGTTCGGTTAAGGGGGAAACCAAAAGCAAACTTAGCAAAAGACAGATAATACGCCAATCGACAAGGAGAATTAACGTGGTTTGGCGGATCTTGGTCCGACCTACGTCCACGGGCGCAAAAAGATGATACTTTTATTACTCAAACACGCTTCTCAGCTCTGCTTCTTGTTTTACAAGTCTGATCTTAATGATTCTGATCCTCTTTTACACACACTCTACCCTCCTATTTATAATAACAGAGAAATCAGATTCCTTCTAGCATAAGGATTCCCAGTTGAAACAATCTCTTTTTCCTATGAGGATTCCTAATCCGAAACTGACTTCACTTTATTTATCCTATCAGGACACTGACTTATCAGTTTCCGTGTGAAAGTAGGATAATTTTATCCATTTTCCCCGTAGAAATAAGATGTCTTATCTTCTGGGCATGCTTCACCGTCTGGTCGGTCTAGACATGGTCGGCCATCATGGGCTTCTGAGCTGAGAATGTTGTCGCCGAACTGATAGTGCCTGGTCACCCGTTCTCAAGTGGTCGGTCGCCCATCGTCAAGTGCTCGGTCTCTTACTCATGTGGTCGGGTCGGCATTTAATGATTTCGACCAAGATGGGAATTACCCCTTTTACCCTGCCGTGCTGTTGCTTACTGTCATAGGGCCTTTTTACACCGCCAACACACCCAGTTAGGGCCTCAAGGCAGCCATCCAAAAGCTAACTTGTCGGGTTGGCAGATGGGACATGATTTTTCAATTTCGATATCTATCTTGTTTATATAATGGTGACAAGAAATCATCCCTATCTGTATCGTTATTTTTTGACAAAAAATTATCTCGTCTTATCCCGTCCTTTATCTCATTAAATCTCATCACAACCGATTAAATCTTGTCTTTGTCCCATTTGAAATTTAGGACATTTTTTTTTATCTCATTCGATCAATTTTTCAAATTGAAACATAAAAATATGTCTCAAATTTCATCTCGAATGGGACCTGAATAATATTGCCAACCCTACAAAAGTTATTCCCAAGTGCGCTTGTGTTTAGTAACGAAAAATGGTATTTAGGTCCTTAATATTCCTAGTTTTTATTACTTAGGTTTCCTAAATTGTTTTATATAACCTATTATATCTTAGATCTAAAATTGTAATATAAAAGTAAATAATTTTCAAATCCTATTATATTGTTTGTTGACGGTGAAATACGGTCAACACCGAATTCGAATAAATTAAAGAAATGACTTGTAATTTTAACGTGGTTCAGCTAATCAAAAAAACCTACGTCCACGAATCAATTTTATTGATAAATTTTTGATGAAAGCTCAAAGTGTCACAATTCTTTTCAATTTTACAGAATTTCCTATTCCAAAAAAGCCCCATCTCCAAGGGATTTCTCCCATATTTATAGTGTCGGGGCGCTTCAATAGTAAAAATATAACAACCGTTGGAAAAATTGTGGCCAATAATTATCCTTAATTGGAATTTAATATCATATTTAATTGGAGAGATGGACCTTTGGAGATACAGCTGTACTGAGGTGGTTTTATTCCCTTTATTGGATTCTTCGAGGACATTCTGGACTTCATGAGGCCTTTTGGGCCATGCGAAATGATCTGAGAGCACAGACCTTAAGGATATGTCGTTCGAGGTGTCCAGGTCGTATGTGATATGTTCTACATGCTCTATCTTAGGACAGGTTGAGTTTGTGGATGCTTCCGGAGAAGATAACATTCTGGTGGCTTCAACGAGGTTGATGGTGGCTTCTCACAACCTGCGTGCTCAAATTGGTACCAGGCCTTGCGGACTGAGCTCCCTCTATCGGGCCTCTTGTACTAATGAGTTTGTTTTACCTGATTGGGCGGGTTTTGACTTTTGAGCTCGTTTTTACTAATAACAACTAAGGGTCCGGCTCGGGCACGGGCCCGAGCCGGGCTTAGCATTTTTGGCCCGGCCCGGGCTTAAACCCAAAAAAAAAAAAAACCACACATATCTATATATATATTTTTTTAATATGTTTGTAGCATTTTTATTTGTTGTAGCATTTAAATTGTTAATTTATTAATGAAACTTTTGATTTATTTGTGAATTGTATTTGCATACAGTGTGAATGTATTTTGTATTTGTATGTTTTTTATTTTTTTTTTAAAAAAAAAAGGGTCGGATAAAGCCCGGGCCTGAGCCCAACCCGAGTCGGGGCGGACCGAGCTTTTCCCGGACCCAGGTTTTTATTTTTCTTGCCGGGCTCGGACCGGGCTTATCAAAGCCCGGGCCCAACCCGACCCATTGCCACTCTTAATAACAACCGTACACTTGTGCAGTAGCAGAACCATGATTTTGGTTTTATGGCACCTTAATAGATAAATAATAAATTTAAGTTTGTTAAACCAAAAAAAAAAAAAATTCAGTAAAACTAATAAGTCAAATGTGTTGTGAGGACCATAATGAAAAAAATTATAAATTTAAGTATGCTATAACATAAAATAAAATAAAAATTGTAAGTACATAGGGGAAAATAATATTTGCATAAAAACTGGTAAATTTTCAATTCAATCTCTTCTTCTTCTTCTTACATAGTTCCATCAAATTATCAGTATAACATCAACGTAAATGGACCTTGGAAAAGCCTAACTATATTCCAAAACTTGTTTAATTAAGCTATGGAAAATTACATTAAAAATATCAATTTAAAGTTTAAAATGATAAATTTTTCTAAAATCTTACAAACATTAATAACAGTCAAGTCCATTTATCAACTCTTGTGTATTTGTCAAAATATTGGAAGATTTTGTGAAGTTATCCTACATATTCTTAGTGAAAGAAAATATTTGAGTTGATGAAAGAATGAGCACTCTTTCGAGTTAGACAAGCCCCCACATATCGTAATCAAAGTTGTAGAGTTTGTACTTGCTAGCTAAAAGATGAATTGAAAAATCTTCACAAATTAATTAATCAAAGTTGGAAAAGAATTAGAGGTCGGATTTGATCAATAATTATCTGTTAAGTGTCAATTATATTTCAAATCCGACCTCTTTCTCTTTTTAAAAAAGAAATAATAAAAAATAAACTTCGAGCTTCGTTCACTTTGATTATCTGCACTAAAAGAACATATCTTTTTAGCTTCATTCACTTTAGTTTCATCTATTCATTATTAATAGACACTAACATGTACAACTTTTAAATTTCTTGCTTTGTTAATTCCATTTCCTAGCAAAAACAGTTAACCACCTGCTTATTGCGAAACACGAATTTGGATCTAATGTTGTATTAAAATTTTTATAATTTTCTGTCAAATATGTATAATTATGATTGAGTTATATTTAAATTATCATCCAACAACTGCTAGTCATAATTTTTATATATATAAATAAAATAAAATAGCTCATTGTAATAACTTGCTTCTAAGATGGTGCGACTAAGTCAGAATGAACTCAACAGTCGACCTATATTTCCGAACGCATGCATAAAGGCATGATTAGTTCCACAAATCGCACTTCAGTGACCAAAGTAAACTCCTCGTCGAATTTTGACACTTTAATTACAATACCCAAAAGTAAATAAATGAACCATAATTGTGTTAACAACAAAACAATACATCAACTTATTGTAATTTATAATTATTATGTGCATGCAAGAAGGGAAAGTTACATTAATTATAGGGAAAACCCTAGAATGCAAAGGGGTGATAATCGGGGTTAATTAGTGGCACATAAGATACAAGAAATCTTAATTAATTGATTATTTTCAAATCGCTAATCTCCTTTGCAAGCGCCGGTATACAACTAGAGCTCCTTGCAATCCCACCTCTCCTTACAGCAACACCCTTAATATTATGATCCCTAGGGCTAATTGACTTAGCCCTAATTTTAGAATTCTTCAACATCTCTCTCATGGCCTCAGCTTGAAACAAAACAGGATGAGTCCTACCAAACCTATTGAATCTAACACATGCACTCATGTGTTCATTCAAAGCCTCTTCTCTTTTGCCTCCATTCTTCTCCATCTCTTCATTCACTGCTTCAGCACACAACCCACAAATTATTTTTCCTGAAAATTTTTCTTTCACTCGATTTATGTACTCAATTGTGCACTCTTCTGACATGCCACAGCACTCGCACTTGGCATCTTCAACTTCAGAAATCGGTGGAAGCTCTCCCTTTGCATCGAATTCTTCTTTGCTTAGCTCGAATAATATATCCGATTTTGTTCTTTGAAGAATTTCATTTGATAGTCGAGGCTGGTGAACAAAATTGTTGTTGTTTTTGCTCTTTGAGATTGAACCAATTGCCATATTTTCCCTATTTGGTGCCATGGAATATGGAAGATTATGAAACACTAGGCTTTAGAGTAATTAGTTTCAAGATGATGATCAAAATTTTATCTGAGGAAAACGTTCCCTAGGATTTAATTTATATAGGGTGTTACATTTCCTCTAAAACGCTAGAGGAAATTTATGTGGACTAGAGTAACTATACGTCAACAATATTCAATGTAAGAGAGAGGGAAAAAAAGTCTTGAAAAGGCTAGATTTTTCATGAAGATATATTAGAAATTAACTATGTGCGATTACATGATCCAATTAGTAAAATATTATCAATTTTGAAATCCGGCATGTCTATCCTCATGGTTTTATTTTTGACATGAATTAAAAGCTCACTAGTTGAGGGAACTCAACCCTTATAAGCAAATTAGCATTATCCCTCCAAAATGATATGAGATATTATAATTTTTTTTTTTTTGAAATCGTTGGAAACCCCGCCGCCAAACCACCTCTAGCGGAGCAGGTAAAATCTCCGGCTGTCCCAGACTCTTACAAAAAACGCACTCCCTAGATTCGAACCCATAACATTAAGGTGAAATCATGAGCCCTACACCATCAAGTCACGTCCCCTGGGGATGAGATATTATAATTACACTTCATAATTCATGCTTCTTCTTTTTACTTAATTTGAAGCCAAGTAACTTTGATAATTAAATGTTAATCACACAAATTAGATAGAGGGTGTGGATGAAATTAACAAGAATATTCACATGATGGACTATTGCAACCACATAAGTTGAGCATTTAATAAGGGTCATTTCTTTTTCTTCTTAAAAGCTATAAAATTAAATACAAAGTAATAATTTGCTTTAGCTTTGGTTTGCCTTGAAAACAAATAGAACACAGATTGATCCAAAGAACACTAGAATGATCACAAGAAATATATCAAAGCATGTGACTTTTGAGTGAGAGAGAGAGAGTTTTAGTTATCATATTGAACGAAAGAAAAAAAAATTAGAAGCTTTCTCCTTCACATCACATGTATCTTGGAGAAAAGAAGCAAAACTGCTTTTTAAAGTTTCTCTTTTGGAAAATAAACATATAAAGGTTATATTTAATTGTTTGGGATTTCTTTAAAGTGAAAAGAAGCAAGTAATTAATTGATCAAGTTGAATGGACCTTGTTTATTTCATTTCAATTATTAATGATGCATGCATTAAGATAATTTAATTAATTGTTTTTAGGCAGAGATCGATATTGTCCACAAGTTTCTTTTTGATATTTTATGCCATGGTCTTTCCTCCTAGCAGTATCAATTAGTTCATGCATCAGTGGTGAGGCACAATCACCTGTTACATGGGACCGTCCATCGAGCTAGTGGGGCAAATTTTGATTTAGAAGTATTTGGCCTTTATTGGATTTTTAGGCTTCGTTGGTTTGGAACCACCGTGTAAGTTAGTAATCACTTCCATTCAAGTAGGGCCGATCCGGGTATCCTACGCGCAACACTATTTTTATATTTTAAGGCTGCTGGGTATAGTATAATAATATAATTATAAAAAAAAAAAAAAATTAAAGTCTTTAACCATTAGTTATTTGAGAGGCTATAACTAAAAAAAAATGAGAGCCATAAACGGGCTAGGGTTTTTAAGGCATCCTCAATTTTTTTTCCAAATATATGGAACAGTATATGCTCCTTTAATTAGTCTTTATAATTTGAGCTAATTACAAAATTAGTCCATGTATTTTCAAAAATTACTCAATATATCGTTATTGTATATATGTTTCCGCTAAAATCTATCTAATAATTATATATTTTTCATATATTACATGTGATATTTATTTGAATTTTATGTTATACCGTAAGAAATACTATTCTACCCTTGAATGTTAGATCTCATAGATACGATAATAAGTATAGAAATATTTTGAGTAATTTTTAAAAATATAATAAGTTGGGTAATTAGCTCCACCTATAACGACATTGAGTATTTACACCATTTAAAAGCAGATAGTCTCGTGTACCTAAATATTTAGGCTGCATCATACTATAGCTATATATTGTGGCCCAACATTTAAAAGCAGATGGTCACGTTAACTTTCTAGTTATATATAATATTTTTTGAAAAATGAACAAGTAAAAAATTTGACTTTCTTGTGACTCAAAAGATAGTGTTACAAATGAATACGACATATTGTGGCCCAACCCAAAGAATAAGAATTTGAAAAGAGGCCGTAGGCCGTTGTAGTGGGCCCTTAGACATAAATGAAAAGTTGAAAGAATTCTCCCAGCTATGGGTGTTCGCGGTGCGGTTCGGGTCTGTTTTTTCGTCTAATACTTCAAACTGCGCTGGTTGGCGGTTCGGGAAATTAAAAACCGAAACCGCAAATTTGATAAGGAAAATCGTGATGGTTCGGGTCGGCGGTTCAGTGGTTCGGGTCGGCTGTTTGTATTGTAAATTTTTTAAAGAAAATTTTGTGTGTTTTCACATAATAATTGAAGAAAAAAATTACCTAATTTTCATTTATACATTGTATATTGTCATATGATGAGTGGTAAATGTATCATTATTTCTCACTCGTTGAACCTAATATTTTGTATAGTTTCTTGAGTTTTGTGAATATTTTGATGTGTTTTGTATTATTTTGTAGATAAATAAAGTTTCAGAACTCTCTGGAGGTGATTTGGGGCCAAAACAGTGAAAAACGGAAAAAATGGCAATTTGGTAATTTTGCGCGTCGTGACGCCTAACATGCGCCATGAGCAGCTAACGTGCGCCGGGGGACACGTGTCATAATCTGAAAAGTTCGACTTGCTAACGTGCGCCGTGCCACGTGTCAACATCACAGCCGATCTGCTAACGTGCGTCGTGCCACGTGTCATCATCCTATGGTGCCGACAATCGCCATTGCCATGTGTCGCCACGTGTCAGTCACGTCATCATCCACATCATCAGTAGACCGAGTCAACTCGGCACGTCAGCGCCACGTCATCATTGGCCAATCACAGCGTGCCACGTGTCGCAATCCTACGGTGCCGACAATCACTTTCGTCACGTCATCGCCACGTCAGCATAATTATTAAGTCAATTATCCACATCGCCACGTCATCGATAAGAATCTGAAGCAGCCAACCAGAGCGCGACACGTGGCGTGTCGCGACGCGAAGCGCGCGTCGCGACGTGCACACCTTACCGAGGCTTTTAAATTCAGCTCGAGGTTTTAGTTTCAGATGTACCTTCTTCTCTGAATTCTATGATGTAAATAGGGAGTTTTATATCTAGTTTTTTTTTTATTTCAGTTTTGTAATTAATTTTAATTACATTCTGTAATAATAATTTAATTTCTTTACTTTTTCAGTTTTTACTATTCAACATGAGGAGATAACTTCTCACTGCTATGGTGAAATGTAAAACTTTTATTACTGTTATTTAGATTAATTCCCATAATTATAATATATTCACTATTTAAAATTTGACTTAATGAGGATACCGCTATATTGACCGGTTGGTAATTGATATTAAATTGATTTTAATTTGACTAAGCAAGGATCCAATCTGGTTGGTCGGTTGGTAATTTACCGCCTATATGGCTGGTTTATGGACAAATATTGTTACCGCCTTAATGGCTGGTTGGACTTAATTTGACTTAATCAGGTTACCGCCTATATGGCTGGTTGGTAATGTTATCACAAGTTAATATATTATATTAAGGGAGATATCTAAAATAGTAGTAGTAAAAATAGATCCTTTAGCATTTTATTTTTGTATTTATTTTACCGCATTTACTTTTCAACATTTTATTTTATGTCTTTTACTTTTAAGTTTTTACTAGCCCTAGTTATGTGTCGTAACTAAGTTAGTTATCTAGGGTTGTGATGAATTTTAATATCACCGGTTTATAAGAGGTTATTTTGTAGTTTTGGTAATTTAAATGTTTACTTATTAAGTCTTAAGCTTAATGCGTCTTGTTAATTGGCCACTAATAAGATTGATCTGGTAAATCTAAAATAAAATTGACAAAGGAATTTTATGTTTCAGCCTTAGACTTAGTAGCCCACGATCTTCCTTGAGGATAGATAACCCTTTAATAGATTTCCTTACAGGATAGATATATACCTGTCGGGCGGGGGTAGCCATAATTAGAACTTAACCTTAATGAATCCATGTAATTTAGTTGACATAGACATATGGTTCAATTGGGTTATACTGGGTATTTGCGTCTGACCATCGACAGAGGCTTTCGCATAATTTCGTTTTTTATGTTAGTAAACTGATTTATTACACAAATATGAAATAACCACTTCATCTTTTAAAAGATATTAGAAAGATTCACATCCCTAGATAGTTCATTAATATTGAATTTTCTTAAACCTACTTTCGAGCAATTTTATTTACTTGTTTTTAAGTTTAAAATCATCATCATCAATCAATCAACATGTTAGATACTAGTAATCATTTGACCTCATAAAATTAATCTATTAGGTATTAAGTCCTCGTGGGATCGATACTTTTTATACTACTTGAACGATACGTGCGCTTGCGTTATACGCATGTGATTACGCACCGGTCATCATATGATCATTAAATGTCTTAAATTTTATTGTTAAAGAAAAAGAAAAATATAAAATAATGTCTAATTTGAACGCGGGTCGGTGGTTTATGCGGTTCGGATTGCGGTTTGGATCAAAATTTGCAGTTTTGGCAGTTCGGGTCGTGATTTAGGTCAAAACCGCGCATCGTCCCAAAATTTACGGTTCGGTTCAGGCTAACCTGAAATCATTTTCAATATTTTTCCAAACCACGCGGTTCGATTCAGGTCGGTACTGTTCGGATCAGGTTGCGATTTGAACCGAAATTATGCACACCCCTACTCAAAACATAAAATAGATTTTGGGAGTGTGTCACTGTAACGCCCGGATCATTTTAGCATGTCTATCAAGATTATACAGTGTGTGCATGCATGCATGAGATATTTTATGTACATGTAGGGTCTGTGTATGGACGAACCCTGAATAAGTCAAGTTCGATCAAGATGTAGAGAGAATTTTCAGAATCAAGTTTGTGTTGCGTTCGTTCCAGCGATCGAATGCAATCAATGTTTGTTTTTTTGACGCATTCTTTAGCCCGTTCAAAAGAAATCTTCTAGAGGATTTTCGTTCATGTGACGTTTGACAGGCTTTTGAACACGACTTGGCATAATTACATTCATTCGTGTGGCGTGCGAGTGGCGATTGAACGATCCTGCGATTTTTAAACATAAAACTCTAGAATTTCATGGCCATATAAATAGGCCTTCTTCTTCATTTTTCTCTCATATTTCTCTCACGCCCTCCACATAAAAAAACTCTCAATTTTTCTTCAAATCAACCTTAGATTAGGATGGTTTTCATGCATCTCCAAGTAACAATGAAGCAAGTAAATTTCTCTGTCTTCTATTTTAATAATTGTTTGCTTTTTAGCATGATTTTACAAGCTCCTCATGTACATCCATGGAAACCCATGCATGACCTATGTTAATTTTTCATGATTTAGAGTGTTAATCGTGCTTATATAGGTGTTTAATTTCATGATTTATGCATGGATTGAGTTAAGTCAAAACCTAGGGATTGGGTTTGGGCATTGTCATGAGTGTGGGGTGTAGCTATGCATGATTTTCCAGATTTGGGGATGTATTAAGCCAAGATTCATGTTGTTATTATTGTTTTGATCATTGTTGTGCCATATGGTGATGTCTTGAATGAATTGCCCAGTTGGGTACCTCGCAACAGCTTAATATGTTAAAAAATACCTTAAGCTTCATGGGTCTATGCATTGTTCACGTGCATAGTATGATCATATTGTTCAAGTAAACTAACTGTACTTAAATCCATAGATTCCACGCATGAGGATCCTTTTAGTTCCATTTGAGCAAGCGAATTTTACGACGTCGGTTCTGTGAGTGAATGTTATTTCCCTTGTAATATTTTCAAGTTATTGCAGTTTTGGTATGTCTTTCGTACAGTTTATATATTATAAAATATGATCCATGTTTCATGTTACACAAATTGTGTTCCATGATCTTCAAGTCGCATTTCATGTTCACAGCTCACGTTCTCAGTCTGCAGCCCATATTTACACGATTACAGTTCATGTCTTTACAAGTCATGTATATACGTCATAGTTCATGTTTGCAGCTTAAGTTTCTCAGTTTGCAGTTTATGTTTATAATATATTATTTACAATAGTTAGCCCATGATTTATGTTGGGATATATGCTTTAAAGCTTCATCTAATGTAAATGAAATTATTTGTTATAAAATAAAAGATGCATTATTCATTTATCAATTATTTTGATTTAAATCGCATATTATAAATTATCGTGTTTACCTTTAATTACTTATGTGCCTTCAGACTTAGTGTATGAGTGTCATACACAATAGGATTTAACTCTCAAGATAGTAATGTAAAATAGTACATAGAGAGCAAACAAAATGGGTTCTTTGTTTATGGTTTATCTATAGATGCGGTTTATTTTATAATTGTATGGTGACTTTGATCCGAGATCGTCTATGTGGTGACATGAGAATGGAGGCACCTTATATGATGTGATCATACAGGACTAGACCCAGATAGAAATAAATTTCTTATAATATCCATTAAATAAAGAAACTCATTTCAATCTACTATATGGTCATATATGAATTGATCTGAATCCTGAGTGTACTACAAACTCATGCATAGCAGGCCATGTCCTTTGATTTACAAAGGTGAGGTTGATGTAGAAATCTCGACCAATAGCTATATACCTTGAGGACATGGTTTGGTGTGTAGCTGGGGACATTTTACATAGATCTGGACTTCACTCTTTCTTACGGGAAGTAGAGGAGTATCTTCCTCAGGGGTTGATTCGGTGCTTGAACAATTAGAGCGCTCAAGTCTTTCTATTATGAATAAAAATATTAATATTCATAATGGTTATGAATAAACCATCCATTAGAGAATCAATGGTACTTAAGGTAAGAATAATTAGATGGGTATAATGGATATTATAAACCGGCTCTAATTATGAGATACTCGTGAAGGGCCAATCCGTATGTAATGACTATATCGATGGACACTAATGTAGTTCGGCTAATATTATTTATCTATAGCAACGAGAGTGCAGCTTTAGGTTTTTAGTGGAATAACCTAATTTTAAAATTTCAGAATATTTAATTAAAGAGTTTAATTAATATTTCGGGATTATTGGAGCTCGAAACTGTAAGTCCATTTGGTCCTCGTACTAGCTCGATATACCATAGCAAATTAAATATAATTGGATAGTCCAATTATATACTCACACACACACGTATATATATATATATATATATAATGATTAATAATATTTTTTGTCACACTTGAAACTATATATTAATTTTACTATGAGTTTTTCATAATAAATGATTATCTGATAACTATTTATTATAAATTATTTTATTAAATTATATTGTATTGTATAATTTAATAAAGATTTGAATTAATAAATTTCCGAAAATATTTTTTGGAAACTCTTGGTTTGGATTGGAAGTTACATAACTTTCGCAAAAAATTTGTATTTTAGTGAAGACATTAAAATTAAATTAATTGTTTACCATTAATAGGCCTATGGCCGAAAATGAGAAGGGGTGGGAAGGGTTTTGTTTATTTTTTAGACAACCTAAACCCTATATATAAATAGGAAAAATGTTTTCCTATTTATCCTAATCTAATTTCTTCAAACCCTAGCCACCTTCTTGGTTTTTCAAGTTCTCTCAAAAGTTGAAAGAAAAAGAAAATAAGAAAGTTTTAGTGTGACAAAAATGTTATTTCTCCAAAAAACTTTTGAGATCTAAGTGGTGAGTGAAGCTCACACTTCTATTTGTTAGTAGCGAGTCATAGCACGAAAGACTCATTGGAATTCAAATTGAAACTTCGTCTCTGTTTCTTTCTATACACACGGCAGTGAGCAGAAAAATATGCTCATTGCCGCCACTTGTCACTTCTTTAGGGGCTCGATTTGTGCTGTTTTTTAGTCCATACAATTTGGGAACATGAAGGAGTGTTTTTGGACGTTATGGAGCTGTTTTGGTGAAAAATTGGATTTGAATTGTTCCTCTTATTCACGCAAAACATTGGTTGTTTTTATGTGTACTATACGTGCGTCACGTGTGCAAAACAGTCCAATTTCGTGATGTTGTTTGGGGGCTGTTTGGGGCTGGAAAGTTAGTTAAAAATAAAATCAAAGCAAGTCCTAAAGGGCTGGAAAGTTTCGAGTGAGAAAGGGAAATGATAGAAAAAAATTTCAAAGTCGATCTCGGTGCCTAACACGCTTCCGCCGCGTGGGAAATCATTTCCTATAATTTGTATCAAAGCGAGGTCGAAAAGTGTTATTAACCTTTCTTATTTTATTAAAAGGTTTCTGTTTTTATTTTTTTTTATATGTGATATAAATATTTTTTACATGTTGTGATGAGTAGGTACAAATCTTATGTTCATGTGATGAATGTTTATATTTATGTTTATGTGATGAATGTATTGCATTGGTCGTAAATTTTTTCGACTCTTATTTTTATGTTATTTTATATTTGGAGAATGTAAAGTCATAAGGCAATTTTTTACAAAGTGTTATAAATAAGTTATCTGTAATAATTGAGTTGTGTCAATTATTTTTGTAATTGAGGAGTTGATGCCGCCAACGACTTAACACCATTTCATGGAGAAAGATTTGGAGACCAATGGATGTCTTGGTAAATTTTTGTACTAATTAGATTAGTATAGGAAAAATAAGAGTTTGGTCAATGCAATTTTATTTTTATGTTATATGTATGTTTAATTCGAAATGTTTGAATAACATGTCATATAGCTTATGGTGTCTACTCTTGCATTTTCACATGCCATAACATGTAATGGATGCATGAATATTCTAATCATAAAATTTGATTTTATGAAATTTAAAAGGGTTAAATTAGAATATGATATGCATGAAAACAAATTAATAGGATTAATTATTTTAATGTTTAAAATTGGAAATCGAACTTAATATAAATATGGGCTTTATAAGTGTATTATATTTTCCCTTGGTATATCAGATGAAAACCCGGACGTAAATTTCATAGCCGATTCTGAATAGACAATAGTGTGGTCTGCACTCGGGACACAATTCCATGTACCCTTGGAATTTATAAGATGTTTATATTAATTAAATAGTTTAATTAAAAGCTTTTGTTCCTTATTTGGATTTCTAATTTAAACTTGTAAGTGAGCTAATATTTTAAGAGTTAAAATTAATTAGGTCATTAAAATAAATTTAATTAAATTAGTTTAATTAAGTAAAATATTAGTTGGGACTAATAAGAATTAGTGAATAAAATTTTAAAAGTTAAAATTGGATATATCACTAATATTATACTAGTATAAAGCTTAGTTATGTTTTAGTCGCGTATAAACTTGTAGACACTAGTGAATTAAAATATTGAATATTTTAAGTAGAAACCTTCAGTTTTAAAATAGTGAGTGAGAGAGGGATATACGACAATATATCTTCGTTGTTCGTCCGAAAACGTGAGATTCAAAAGACATCTCGAGACGGTTTTGTTTTCGTCCCCCTATAGATGGTGTCTTTTTTGGGTCAATAACAAGTTTGGATTCCGAGAGGATAGAAATTCTAAATGTATCTGGTGAACTGACCTACTCTACGGTGACATTTCACTAGTTAAGTCCAAGGGTTCTGAAACAACGGGTTACACTCACAAAGGAATGATTAAATGTTAATCGAAATTCCTTGATCAAATTAAACGGTGGTTGGTTAATAAAGGAATAAGAGTTATTCCTGCATATATTAATCAATTGAAAATGTCTCGATATATCCTGCAAATACTTAACCTACCTTACGGCTACACTTATTTGTGGAATGATAGATTTCTGTGACATGGTAATTCTTTTAGGTTTCTAATTCATTATATATGGTACATGCATCATGTTTATTTTTATGCCTAAATATTTTGATATTTTTTATATGCGATGAATGAATAATAAAATACATGTTTGTTTTATTTTCAGCCATGGTTTCTCTGATCGTTTATATTCTCTCAAATGATAAATTAACGGGAGAAAACTATGTAAAATGGAAAATTAATATGAATGTCATTTTGGTCTGTGACCTTAAATTTGTCCTCATAGATGAATGTCTTCCCGAGCCGGCCAGAAATTATGGCCAAACTATGCGTGATGCCTACCAAAAATGGGACGCGGCCAATGAGAAAGCCCGATGCTACTTGCTAGCAGGGATGACTGCGTTTCTTGCTGCAAAGCATAAGCCAATGGCTACAACATCTTTGATGATGGAGTCATTACACGGCATGTTCGTGCAGCCTTCAGAGCGGCAACGTCATGAGGCTATGGTCTCAGCGATGACCGTAAGGATGAAAGAAATGGTACAGTTCGAGAGCACGTCTTGAGGATGATGACCAATCTCAATACGGCTGAATCTCATGGAGCTCGTATTAACGAGCGTAGCCAGGTGACCATGATTATGGAAACTCTTCCGAAGAGTTTCTTACAGTTTAAAAGTAACTATGTTTTGAACAAATTGACTTTTACTTTGACTCAACTGCTTAATAAGTTCACTCATTACGAGTCATACTGGTGGATCTTCACAGGCCTAGTGGAAGGTTAAGGCAAAACCAATGAAGAATAGCAAGAGAAACTCCAAAGATGACAAGCCCAAAGGAAAATATTTCCATTGTAACAAAGATAGGATTTGGAAAAGGAACTATCTTAAATACCTTACCTAGTTGAAAGAGAATATGGTCATAGGTAAATACAATTTATTTTTCATTGAGTCTCTTTTAGTGGAGGATGATAAATCCACATGGATTGTTGATTCTAGAGCCACTAACCATGTTTGTTCTTCTTTGCAGCTACTCGACTCATGGAGGGACCTTTCTGTAGGTGACTATACCATGAGGGTTGTGACATGGGATGTCGTTTCAGCTGGAACAATGGGAGTTTCAAGTTTAAATTTTTTAAATAATAGTTTTTTACATTTGAACAATGTGCTTTTTATTCCTGATTTTCGCAAGAATTTGATTTATGTATCTAAACTTTTGGATGATGGCTTTTCTATTTTATTTAATAATAATTTAGTTATTATTGCTAGAAATGGTTAACTATATGCAAATGAAACTCAGAGAACAACCTATATGTGTTAAGACTGTTAACACATAGTTCACTGATCAACACTGGGATATTTAAGGTTGAAAAACTTAAAATAAAACGGTAAAAAATTTCTCACGATGACACATATTTGTGACATCCTAGACTTGGTCATATTAGTCTTGACTGTATAGATAGGTTAATAAAGAACGAAGTTTTAAACTTGTTAAAGTTTAAACTTTACCAGTCTGTGAATCTTGTCTATAAGGAAAAATGACCAAGTGACCTTTTACTGGAAAAGGTATAAGAGCTAGTCAACCACTTCAGTTAATACATTCGTACATTTACGATAGAATTAATATAAGAGTCCGAGGTGATTATGAATAGTTAGTCATATTCATTGACGATTATTCGAGATATGGGTTTGTTTACCTAATGCAACACAAGTCAGATACATTTGAAAAGTTCAAAGAGTATCGTGCTAAAGGTTGAGAACCAACTAGGTAAGACGATTAAAACTTTACGATCATATCAGGGAGAAGAATACTTTGATAGTGATTTCGAGGAATTCTTGGTAGAGCATGAGATAGTATCCCAGCTTACAGCACCTGGAACACTATAGCATAATAGTGTTACAGAGAGGAGAAATCATACCATATTAGACATGATAAGATCTATGTTTAGTTACAGTTCACTGTCTAGTTTATTCTGGGGATAATCATTGCAAACAGCAATGTATATCCTTAATGTAGTATCTAAGTTTGTTCCTAAAAATCCCTTAGAGTTGTAGAGTGGTCTTAAAGCTAGTTTACAATATTTCCACATATGGAAGTGTCCAGCACATGTGCTGAAGAATAAGCCTACAAAGTTGGAGCCACGTTCTCAGGTATGCCTATTTGTAGGCTATCCAAAGAAGACTATGGGTTGGTTCTTTTATAGTCCGGAAGATAATAAAGTATTTGTGTCGAAAAATACTACATTTCTTGAGGAGAACTATATAAAGGAGTTTGAACCTCGAAGTAAAGTGTTACTCGTGGAGTTACTTGCTCGTTCGATCAGCGACAACAATAGTTGACCGAAACATAACACCTTCGACATCTGAGCATCAGATGTAAGTATATCAGAATGATCAGCCACCTAGGCACAGTGAAAGGGTCTTACGACAACCTGATAGCTATATAGGAGTTTGAGAGGCATAAGTTGTCGCTTCCAGTGACGGTGTAGATGATCCATTAACTTATCGTAATGCAATGGATGATTCTGATAAAGAGGAATAGCTCAAAGCCATGAACCTTGAGATGGAATCGATGTACTCAAACTCAGTCTGGAAACTTATAGACCAACCTGATGGGGTAAAACTCATAGGTTGCAAGTGGATCTACAAGAGAAATATGGAAGCATATAAAGGTACATGCCTTCAAGACTAGGCTAGTTTCTAATGGTTATTCCCATAAAGAGGGAGTCGACTATGAGGAGACTTTCTCGTCAGTAGCCATGCTCAAATCCATCTGCATTATTCTTTCCATTGCTGCATATTATGACTATGAGATTTGGCAGATGGACATCAAGACTGCATTCTTGAATAGCAATCTTGATGAGTGTATCTATATGATAAAACCAGAGGGGTTCGTAGCCCAAGGTCAAGAGTAAAATGTTTGCAAGCTGCAAATGTCCATTTATGGACTTAAGTAGACATCTTGATCTTGGAACATAAATTTTGATATCACGATCAAGTCTTATAATTTTGAATAGAACGTCGATGAGCCTTGTGTATACAAACGCGCCATTGACGGAATGGTGATTTTTCTCATTTTGTACGTCGATGATATTTTACTCATTGAGAATGATGTAAAAATATTATTGGACGTGAAATATTGGCAAGCTAACCAATTCCAAATGAAAGATTTGGAATAGACCAGTTATGTACTTGGAATCCAGATTCTTCGGGATCACAAGAGATGACTGCAAGCTATGTCTCAGGTATCCTATATCGACAATAGGGGTGTTCACGGGTCGGGTTGGGTCGGGTTTTCCGGAATTTTTTTTGACCCGATCGGGTCGGGTCATTCGGGTCGTCTGACCCGAAACCCGAAATTTGAGAAGGTGACCCGCGCGGGTCGGGTCACCTCGGGTCGGGTTAAAAAATTGCGGGTCGGGTCGGGTCAACATAATATATAGTCAATATAACATATATATTTTTTCTTGACTGAAGACCTGCAATACCGTGTGCAGCAGAGTGGTTAAGGACTTTCAATGCTTCAAAGAAGTTGCCGGTTCAATTCCCCTCAACGTTTGGTTTTTTAATGAAAAGTGAGACTCGAACCTGTACACTTCTACCGCCTAACTAAGTTAGATTGCCATTTGTGCCACGCCTTTTCGTTGTAAATGTTATACTACTAAAAATATATATATTATAAATATAATATCAGTACATCGGGTCGGGTCGGGTCAAACCCGAATTTGCTGAAATAAACCCGTGACCCGATCCGAAATTTCGGGTCGGGTCGGGTCAGACCCGAAATTAAATTTTAAAACACATAAACCCGACCGGGTTGGGTCGGGTCGCTGCGGGTCGGGTTGGGTCGCGGGTCGACCCGACCCTATGAACACCCCTAATCGAAAAGATCCTTGTGCGATTTGGGATGCTGAAATCCAAGAAAGGCAATTTTCCTTTCCGACATGGAATTCATTTGTCAAAGGAACAATCTCCTAAGACACCTCAATGAGTTGAGGAAATGAGACATATCTCATATGTCTCAGCAGTTGGTAGTCTCATATATGTTATGTTATGCACGAGATCGGACATTTGTTTTACAGTGGGAGTAGTTAGTGGGTTTTAGTTTAACCCAGGATTAGATCATTGGGTGGATGTGAAACACATTCTCAAGTATCTTAAGAGAACGAGAAATTATATGCTTGTATATTCTAGTGAGGATATGTTCCTCTGGGATATACAGACTTTGATTTTCAGACGGATGTTAATTCTAGGAAAAAACATATGGATCAGTGTTTACCCTATGTGGTGGGGCCATTGTATGGATGAGAATAAAGGAATCTTCTATTGTTGACTCCACAATAGTGTTGGGAAGCGGCCGCGAGTGCGCAGCGGAAAATTAAAATTATGATGCCACTATCCATTTGCCCAAGACCCATTTGTTTTTATTATTCTACAAACCTAGGTAAGTTACTATATATTGTAAGCATAAAAACTCATAAAACATGCAAAGAACATAAACCTAAACATGTTAACTATCATAAGAACTCTAATTAAAAAAAAGAAAGAAAAAGACTTAATCGAACGGAAGACTCCTACAGTCTTCCCTCCAATCTACAAGCTTTTCTCGAACTCAGCAAGCTCTTCCACGTTCCAAAGAACCACCCAAGTGTGTGGCCTCCAAATGTGCACACACCAAAGCCAAAACTCAACGGCAAGACTACGCCTTGAGTGCACGGGTATTTTGCCCTTGGTGCTAGCCTAGGAAAATACCTCAAAACTTTTAACTCGAGATTCCTCTAGTCAATTAGACTTAAGGATCCTCAAAATCAGTGGCTTACTCTTAAACTTTAGAGTTGCTCACTTATATAAACCCAAGATATGAAAGGTTTGGTGCAAAAATTTGTAAAGAATTCTTTGGGTTTATATATGTGCTCCAAAGACAACAAAATTAATTAAGAATCCGATGTGGGATAAATGCTAATTTAATCTTAGCCATTGGATCTTAATTTAGTGGTTTAATGAGATTAAAAAACCCTAATAAGATTTTGGGCCGAATTGGAATTCAAAACAAATAACAAATAAAAAAAAGTAGTATTCATGTTTTATTTATTTATTTATTCCAATTCCCAAAGTGCCCATATCGTCATTCACCAATCCCTAAGCCACTATGGAAACTCATAAATGATTTTTTCAATAATTAAACACATTAAACCATTTATGAACAATTCCTACAGCAATCATATATGCTGTTAAATTTGTATTGTGCACTGTTAACCATTGATTTCGACTTTATTATGTGTGACCTTTTGGGTTCCCCTCAAGTTGGATATGAAATGAATCGTGATAATTTAATCGAACATAAATTATCCTCCGATCAGATGGTCGTTCGATTTCAATGACCAAGGTTGACATCTAGCAACATGCCAAGGCCCCAAAATGAGAAGGAAATATATATACCCATTCTGTATGCGATTTACATATGATATGGTCCCTCGCCTCACTGTTTCCCCACCGTTTGACCTAGGGTATGGAAAATTTCTACCCATATAGTCAAAAGTTTGATGTTGGGTATAGGGCATATCCCTAACAATCTCCCACTTGCACTATAGCCAACTAGTATGAATCTGGACACCATACTCTCGGGTGTGCCTATCATACTTTTGTTGAGTCAGCCCTTTAGTCAGAGAATCTGCAAGATTATCTTCTATAGGTATTTTCTCTATAATAACTTCTTTTCTCTTAATAATCTCCCTGATGAGATGAAATCGTCTGAGTACATGCTTGGATTTCTGGTGGGACCCTTGTTCCTTTGATTGAGCAATGGCGTCCGTGTTGTCACAGTACATCGTGATGCCATTCGTTATAGCGGGAAGCACTTCCAGCTCCGTGATGAAATTTTTTATCCAGACTGCTTCTTTAGTTGCCTTAA
>SKCR01025472.1:0-42852 GCA_019454045.1 Zanthoxylum bungeanum
GCTGATTATATGAAGTGGCTATTATTGGCCGAAGATTGGAGAATCGTGCATCTCGTATGCCAAAGGATGCATTGCTTGTCAGAAACACGGGGCCTATTCAAAGGGCACCAGCGATCGAGATGATCCTAGTCATTAATTCGTGGCTGTTTATGGGATGGGCGATAGACTTGATAGGGAAGATTTACCAAGCATCAAGCAAGAGGCATACTTTCATCATTGTTGCTACTGATTTCTTTACCAAATGGGTGGAAACTATCCTAGAAGTGGAAATCTCCCAAGAACAGATCATCAAGTTCATAAAAAGCATATAATTCACCGATTAGGTATACCATAAACAATAATGGTAGATCATGGCACCTCATTAAACGGTGAAAAGGTGAAAGGATTCCTGGTCGAACACAGAATCCGATTAGTGAACACTACCCCCTATTATCCTCAGTCAAACGGTCAAGCAAAATCATCCAATAAGACCCTTAAGGGGTTGATTCGGAAGATGGTGACAGACAACGCTAGACGATGGGATGAATATTTGAGTCAGGCTCTATGGGCCTATAGGACGTCACCACGAATAAGTACTTCAGTGATGCCATTTCAGTTAGTGTATGGTCACGAGGCTATGCTTCCACTAGAAATGAATATCGAGTCCACCAGGGTGATGTTACAAGAAAGTTGACAAAGAAATACTACGACGAGGTAATGATCCAGAATTTATTGGAGTTGGACGATATCATATGTGATGTGTTAAATCATCTAGAAGCACAAAAGAGAAAAATAGCCAAGGAATATAATCTCAGAGTAATGGCTAAATCGTTCAGGGAGGGCGAATTAGTGTGGAAAACTATATTGCCACTTGGTTCTAAGGACCCAGCGTATGGCAAATGGTCACCCAACTGGGAAGGCCCATTCGTGGTGACAGATGTGTTACCAAACGGAGCCTATCATTTGCAAGACTTGAATGGAAGAGTGCATACAAGAGCGATAAATGGCAAGTACTTAAAGAGATATGTGCCCTCTTTGTGGGAGCATGAAAATGTACATAATGCACTGAAATAATAATATACTTTCATTAATTACAGACAAAAGCGTCCTAAAATTACAAGGGATAAATGATATAACGTCTTACAAAATCATTAATTTTGGCCCAAAGACCGCCGAAAATCCCCGGTCAGCTCCTTAATGGCCGACAGCGTCTCTCTCTCCTCAAGCGCCATTTGTCATGTATCTCCACACCCACCGCATCCAAATCAGCCAAGCTTTTCTCAACATTTATACCGGCCAGCCCTTCGTACTCTGCCATAGAATTATCCATCTCCATTACTTGAGTAGTAATGGTCCTCCTCTTAGCCTCTCTTCTCATACGGCTTTCCTCGACAAGATGTTGAATCTCTTGTAATCAACGCTCCAGGTCCAGGACGACCGACTCCTCGGTCATCAACTCTTTTGTAGTCCCCCTCAAGGACTGATGAATGGCGTCAAGAGCGCCACGGAGTGTTTCTTTACTCATTACAAAGGAGCGAAGACCGACCTTTTGGCCGTGCATAATGCGATACCGAGAGAGAATGGTTGTTATGTCATCTTGCATTTCTTGGAGGAAAAGCCGATCATCAACTGATATGGCCAAGGCATGAAGGGCCAATAGCCGACTTAATTCGGAGGAGCTTTTTCCAATCAAAGAATGTTCTCTGGCCGAGCGGCCTGACTAACCTCCAATGCAGCAAAGGAAGCGTATTGACCAAGAATTTCCTGAAGGCCCTCCATGTTTGTACTGATGTTGACCGAAGGTTAAGGAGGCCGAAAAGAAGCAGAGTATAATCGTCCAAAGTGGTCCAAAATGTTTTGGATCGAGTGCAGCAATGGGTCGGAAGCCTACGTACGAAGAAGGAATTAGCAAAAAGAAGTAAAAACCATGAGTTAAAGGAAATGGGGAGAAAGACTTACCACCCCAGAACCAGAACCGGAAGCCTGATCCGCCAATGCCTCACGTGTCTCGGCTTGTGGCTGCGCTAGCTCTTGCTAAGATGAGGGATCTGAGGATGATGGATGCTGGGAGACAAGAGCCAGCGGCCATTGCTGAGGAGGAGACGCCGAAAAGGCAGGAGAACTTTATGGCAAAATGAGAGACTTAGCCCGAGGAGGTGATGATTGTTCAGAAGCGGCTGGCACTTGAACTGTTGGAACATGAGCTGCAGAAGAAGAAATCATGAGAGCCGAAGGACGGCTAATCAGGCACAATAGACTCCACTTGAGAATGAGAGGGCGGAGGACTGAAGATAACAGCTGCACAAATGACGAAGTATGGGGCACAGAAGTACTTGGAGATGTTGCTTCTGGCATTCAATGTTGCGGCTCAGTAGTAGGTCGAGCATCTGCAAGAGAATCAGGATTGGCTCTGACTACTTCTCCCTCTCCTAGTAATTGCTCCATGACGGGACCCTCGGCCGCTTCATCCTCGTCAGAGAGAAACTAAACGATCGGCATTTCTATAGGTCCCACCTCCTCGCCTCTGCCTGTAGGAGCTTCAGTCCTCGGAGTCCGTGTCGTTTCGGGCATTACGGAAGGTAACTCAATCCTAAGCACCTCCACAAGATACACAATTATGATTTTAGAATACATCAAACTTATGTGTAAAAAAAGACGAGTCTCAACTCATATCTTAGAGCGACGGACGAGCGGCACGTCTGAATCAGAACTATGACTGGGGGAAGGTTTTTTCCTTTTAGCAAGCTTTATTTTCTTGGGCTTGGACACCTCGCTTTTTTTTTCGACCCCCGTCGGCTCAAAGACTTGGGGGATAAAGGAGAACGAAGAAACGACTCTCGCAGAGGTAAATAGAAAAATCGTTCGCGGGCAGATGGCCAAAAACGATCAAAAGAGGAATGAACAGACGTACAATGAGCAAAAGAAGCAATAACAAAATAATAGATCAAAGATCGCGTTTCTGCCAAGGAATCCTCAACTTTAGAGACCGAAAAGACCTTAAAACGGTCTAACAAGGCAGAACGCGTGTGAAAGAAAGACAGAGGCCACCCTTGAACGAGACTGAATTGACGGGCAATGAAGTTGGGTGAATACACCTCCACTCCGGCCTTGCCATTGGCCCCAGTCAAGATGTCATGAATCAGGTCACAACTGCATAAAAATTTACACCATATGCGAAGACATGATTCGTCCTCTTCCGAAAGAGGAAGGTCATGAATGAAGGATGGACTATCCGATACAGAAAAAGGGGAAAATGAGGGAGCCCGAGGAATAGTATAGAAATACTCAAAAATTACTCGATGACCGAAAGAAGTTGGCCGTAATTGAGAAAAAAGAAGACCGACACAAGGATAAGGGTGAGTTGAATTAATTGTGCTGAAGACAGGGAAATAGGCTCTCAACCAGAGTTGAACAAGCCACAGGGGACCGGGCAATGGGTGATGCCCCAGACCGAAGTTGTTTTTTTGGAGGAAGGCCAATCCTCGATATATGGCGGCCAGTATAAAGGAAGCCAGGTCTAAGTGACGGCCGTGGGCAAGGTCAGAAGAGATAGGAAGATAGCCCGCTACAGGTTTTTGGCTAGGTGCACAAATGATGTATTTGCACAGCCAATAATGAAGAAAGGCCATTCGCTCTAACATCGAGACCGTACAGGCCGTTTTCGAAAATACGCGAATAAATGAAGAATAGGACGAAGAAGAAGAAGAATCTATTATTGGAGGAGGGAAACAAAAATTTGTGGAGGCCGAGATGGTCGCTCCAAGAGGGTCCAGTCCAGTAAGAGCACTAATATCACGAAGAGAAATAGTAAAGGACCCGACCGGAAGAATGAATACATTGTATTCGGAAGACCAAAAAAGCAAAGAAATAGGAAATAAGTTACGGTCAAAATTGGGCAAAGCTGATGAAAGCTTGATGAAAGGAAGAAGGTGATGTTTTTCTAAAAAGGCTCAAGTATCCGTATCCAATAGCATACATTGAAACCAGGCTTCGAATGCAGTGTCGGGTTTAGGCCAGGTGCGAATCGGACTGAATTGAGCAAGAGGAGAGATATTAAGTGGCTCAGAAAATGGGAGGCCAGAAAAAGAGGGTAACTACTGAGCCAACGGGGCCGTTGTAATAGCGTCATCATCAGTGAAGATGAGGCCAACAGCGCATTGGCCAAAATCCTCATCAAGAGTGTGAAGGCCGAAGATTCCCACAGAAGGAGTTTCCACGCCATCTTAAAATCAGCGAAGGTTGAGGCGCTAGTTTTGAGAGCAGATGATGAAGAAGCCATTGATAATAGAAGGCCTAGAATGCGATGAATGTGATGAAATTAAGTTTGCAAAAGAAGTCAAGGGTAAGGTGAAAACGAGAGTGGGATGAATCCTTATGAAACAGTTGAAAGGTTTAACCTGGGACAGGTGTCGCAATACGGGTCATCGAGAAGTGAAAGCGGCAGGAAAACGTAAAAGGATGAAAGGTCTCCCTAGATAGGTGTTCGAATACAACTCGCTGCGAGAGTGGCGTGCGACAGCAGGGAACACAAAAATGATGTAAGAAATGACTTTTAAATGGGCCTCATGATGAAACATATAGGGAAGGGCCGTGCATTTATTGCAGAAATGATGGGTTCATGTAGGACACTAAAAGGCACCCCGACATATTACAGAGCGAAGAGTTTCACCCCCGGTTTTCTATCTAGCTCGACTTTACGGTATTGGTCTCCAGTAGATCGGTCGAATCTCAGAATCTTAGCATCGACCTCCAAGATCATCCAAGAATAGATGTCAATGCTGCATCCCCTAGAAGCATCGCTCAGGCTATCTCCATTATTATCACGTGGTAGAGGAAAAGACAAAAGTTGATATGACAGGGCCATCAGTCGGTAGGTTCATTTTCAATAAACCCCAGACCTAAAGAAGAGCAACCATCAACCAACCAGGTATCACATGGAAAATATGTAGATTGAGAGCATATAAAGAAAAGGGTTAATGGAGTAGCTTGTAAGAAAAACTTACTCAAGCACTTAACCAAGAACCACTCATACCCTCAAAAATGTCTTGCCATACTCCATTTCAACCAGGCACACTCCCTATTGGGTAAATGAAAGAAGAATGAACAGAAGGAACAGGCCAAAGCCGGGTAGAATAAAAGATCAGGATAAGCAGAACAGAGTCGGGAAAAAGGAAAGATCTGCATGCAACATAGGTCGTCAGGAGCGAAAGCTTCCTTTCAGTAAGGTGTAAAATAGAATGTAAAAGGATTCACTAACGGCCATCCACATGGCGTAAAGTGTAAAATGAAATGTAACGTTGTGGATGGGCTGCATCCGTTAGTGACAATTATCCAGGGTTCTCTATGTGGAAGATATTGTACCCCCCGATTGCGGATGGGTTACGCTCATTGACAGCGGCTGGCCTGAGGTTCTCTACATGGAGAGTACTGTGAACCCAATTCCACAGATTCTCTGTACTGAGGAATTGGCCGAATAATGGGCTGGTCGAGGGCGAAGAGGAATGGCTATACAAGTTTCTATCACTCTAATTTATACGCCGTTTCATTGGAAGACCGAAAAAATTCACCTCGGTCTTCACTTCCGACTCAATCAAGGTAAATTTGGGGGAAAATTATTGACAGAGGAAATGACATCATCATTTTGAGAAATCACCTATGGATAGAAGAAATGACGTCATTATTTTGAGAAATCACCTTAGGACGAAGGAAAGAACGAATAGAGGAAGGATGATGAAGTGAAGAGCGACATAGGGCTTGGGACGACCGAATTAGCGGTTAGAACGAAAATACGTGATGCAGTTTCTCCCATGATCGCAGTAGTTGGATGGTTTTCCCTCCACAACCGAGCAGTTGAGACACGCATCTCAACGGTTACAAGCACGATCCAGTAACTGCCCGGAGGTACTAAAGCTACCCAAAATGGTTGACAAGCTTCACTATAAAAGCACATCTACACCAAGAGAAGAAGCCCGATCAAATGAAGACTCAAATTATCATATTTTTATTTTTTATCTCTTAGATTGTAATCCTTAGGACTGTAATTTGTGTGCTTGTGCCATTTGGAAGCTTATTCACTTAATCAAACACCCCTCACTGGGACGTTATCTCGGGAGGTTTGAACCTTACACGCTCTTCTTTCTTCACGCATAAAAATTTTGCAAACACATAGCCATTGAAGAAATGTCTTTTCTTGAAACAGCATTCGAATGATGATGCTATTGTTATTCTAATTTTATATGAAATATTGCCTAAATTCTGATTTTAGTGTGAGCTGTTGATAAAAGGCATATAAGTTTAATGCAAGGGCAAAGGTAAACAAGTATCGTCTTCTCTGGCCAATCTTGTTAACTTGCAACTTCAAAGTGACAAATATGACAAGCAAGAAGGGTAAATATGGTAGGAAATTTGGATTAACAATGGCGATCGAGGATGTGATGCAGCTCCACCAACACCAATGAATCTAATTTGTTGGAATGTTCGAGGTCTTGGCAAAACTCAAACATTCCAAGCTCTATGGGATGTTCTCCAAACTAATAGGCCAAACAACTTGTTCTTTAGTGGAACTAAGAGCTTGCCAATTCAAATGGATACTTACGAATGTTAGCGACATATTCTCAATATAGATTTTGATGATGCAATGCGGAAGAGACCTCGACACACATTACCGGACATTACAAAAAGATGTTGATGTATATTGGTTACGAAGAACAAAATGGATATGAAAACTAATACTTTTGAAGAATATCTTATGTGGTCTTATAGCTTAGGACTCTATTTGTAAGTGAGTTGATAATTTAAGTACTTTAAGATTATAGGACTTATGCAAATTCATTTAAATACATTAGGGTCAAGTGTATATTATTTTTAATCTTCAAATCCTGCATTTATGCATTAGGGCTAGCATACCGGTCTCTAGAACCGGAATATTAGTCACTATATACCGATATACTAGTGATCGTTTGAACGCGGCTCAAACAAAGAGTCTATGGACACTTGCGTCCGAAAGAAAATTCGAACGCCACTCGAACTCGAAGCCTCTGGACAATTTCATTCGAACACTTTAGAGCACGTACCGCAAAAGCTGACCGACATACCAATCCCATAAGGCTCCATACTGGTCTCAAAGGTAACTTTTTATAGCCGTCTGAATTGTAAGATCGGTATACTGGCCACTGTAGACTGGCATACCGGCCACTATAGACCAACATACCAGTCATAGGACATATAATTGAAGCAGTTTCATTTTCACTATATATTGAGCCCAATTTTATTTTTGTCAAGTTCTATCACCTTCATACATTTTCTAACAAGCAAAAACAGAGAGTTTTACTTAACTCTCATCGTCATACACTCTCATAATCAAGCTCACACACTTGACCTTCATATATCATTTGTATTGAGCTTAGATTACTTGGGTTTGCAACTCACAATCTTAATCATCTTATCTTTTATGAGTACCCAAGTGATTATTGTAAAAAACCTTATTATAATTCAAATACTTGGTTGGGAAATCCCTTGTTGAGTGGGTATATTCAAAAGGATAATTTGTGTAAAGGTTGTGAGTAAGCTTAGGAACAAAACTCATTATAAAAGTTTGAGAGTGAGCCATTAGAAAACTCTTGGTGTAAAGGTTCTGGGGCGAACCTAGGGACAAAACTCTTGGTTATGAGTGAGCCACAGAAAACTCACGGTGTAAGTTATGGATTCAACTTCGTGGAAAATTTCAAGCACGGCTTGGAAGAGTGGACGCAAGCATTGTTGAACAAACTACTATAAATTCGGTGTCAATTTCTCTAACTCTATCTCTTTAATTTATCATAAATTTTATATTATTTTTCCATATTATCTAGCATAGTTTGTCATTGAGAAATTGATAAATAAGCTTAATTGGTAAAGCTACTAACTTAGTAGCGTACAATAAACAAGAAATTTAATTTTACAATATTAGACTATCATCCAATTCATCCTTCTCCTCAGTATAGAGAATGTTTATTGTGCGCTTGTAGGTTAATTTCAATGAAAGATGGATGGGGATTGATTTTTGCTTTCCAGTATGTAGGGAAGGATTGAGGGTTAGTTGTTTTGTGGAATGCGGATTCTTATGTCAGAATGTTTATTTTAGTTCGCACCACATTGATGTCATAGTCCATAACAATGATGGATTCAAATGGAGTTTTTCTAGGCTTTCCGGTCATCCAGAAACTGCTCAAAAAAACATACGTCGTTTGGCTCCTCTTTTTGATCTTCTCTAGATTTGTGGGGACAACTTTAATGAGATTTTGAGTATTGATGAGAAGCTAGGTGAATGTTTTGGAGGTTGTTATAGATTTAAGCTTAGAAGATGGCTAGAAAGGACACCGTGATCGAGGAAAAATTAGACAGATTTGAGTAGGTTAAACAAGACATTGATTGTCAAAGCACATTGAGATGTGGCGTTCTGATCGTTGTCCTATGAACGAAAGTTCATTTGCTAGCGATATTTTTGTACGGTTGCTCATATCTAGCTATAAGAATTCATTTTGATATTAAATTGACCTTCAACGAACATTCGTAACCGGCGGCATATAGGTATCAAGTAGCAGACATACTCACAAAAGTTGGTGAATCCAATTTTCGAATCCTTGCGGAATAGGAATTTATGTGAAATCCTTGTTTCCTTGTGATAAAAATTCCTAAAATTATTAGGACTGATTTTTGGTTTCCTTAAGAGTTGAGGTAAACTTTTCCTGTTGAGACTGGTATTCCTTCTCCTTGTACTATAAATTTGTAATATCTTTCTAGTTTAGGATTACAATACCATATATATATAGAAGGTATTGGCACCTTGTTACATATAATTTCTTCATTGTTTCTTAAGGTCATAGAAGTATTCTACTTATTAATTTTCCAAACATCAAAAACCCCAACTTTCCTTTTTCCCATAAACCAAACAGCCCCAACAGCAAAGAAGAAAAAAAGAAGATGTTTTTCAACATGAAAAGGCCTTCAGCCACAACGTTAGTATCTGCTGCAGCTTCTGCCACAGCCACAGCAATGTTTATTCGATCTCTTGCTAATGAGTACTTGCCTAATGAGGTTAGAGGCTACTTTACTCTACAACTCAAAACTCTTATGGCAAGATTAATTGTTCATTTGAGAACTAATGGAAGTCAATGATAAAGATGTAATTGGAGAAGTTAACGGATATTTTATACCTAGCTTCTTTACGAATCTATTATGGAGGATCATTGCATAGGTAATGACTATATCAATAGACGAATACTTTGAGTATTAGTTCTATAATTCTGAGAGTGCAATTCTAGGTATTTAGTGGAGTTACTCCAGAGTTAATAATTTTCGTTTGATCAATAAAAAGTTTATAATTAATCAACATAATTATTGGAGCTTAGAATTATAGGTCCATCGGTCCCCTCATCGTCTTCTATCACTGTTCGAACGATTATAATTACGAAGAAAAATAGTTGGGAATTATTTAAAAAAATTATGAATTATTTTACACTCTAATTATTCCATATAGCTCTTGTTTGGAAATTATGACAAATGTTATCTTAATATATTTATTAATAGATAATGTATTTATTTATTCATTTATGAAAATTAATATTTAATTAATTTGATTAATTAAATTTTAATTTAATGAGACAATATTTTCAAAAGTTGAAATTTTGAAAATTATTTTTAATGAATTATCTTTGATAAATTATGAGATAAATATTAAAAAATTTTATTTTGATTTTTTGAAAATCAAAATTAATAAAATCCTTAATGGATTTACTTGAGATTTTGTTAATAAATCAAAAGAAATCCTAAAAACGTGCAAAAAGCTTTTTTGGATTTAGAATTTGTTTTGTTCCAAAATTGATCCATGAGATAATAATTCTATTTTGATCAAAAAGTTGATCCAATAGAAATCTAATATAAAAACAGACTTGAGCTAGCATTTGTGGGCAAATCCAATTGTTTTTTTGATCATTCAAAAATCAAAAGGAAAAACAATACTGTGAAGAAAATACAAAAAGGTTTTTATTTTTCTGGTTTTTTTTTATTTTGGTTTTGAGAAAACCAAAAATAAAATAGCACCAAGGATTCGTCTCATGTGTTGAGTACACAAATCCTTCACAAAAATTAGAGTGTTCTTCATAATATTTTCACGTCCACACGTGCCGTTTGAGGTGAGGAGATAAGACGAGGAAGATCATGGTTCAAAGAATCGATTTACAAAGATATCCAGATCTGCAGGTATATTTCCTACTTGAGTTCTAAATATTTATATTATTGATGTACTAGAAAATACGGATACGATTTTGATTGTTCATGTAAAAATAAATTTTTCCTGTTACCCAACACGATTTCTGCTGCGCATGGACTCTGAAAACCAACAAATGGTATCATAGCGCTCTTATTTATTCTAGTATATTAATAAGAATGATTTATTGTAAATCATTTAAATATGTTGTACAAGAGTAGGCTATGCATTTTTTTTTATGAATTATCATGTCATGGTGAATGTATGGATATTAATCGTTAATTGTATGGTTGACCTTGGGTTAGGATTTTAATTTTTTGTTTTATATATTAGATATGTAAACCCAAAATTAAATGGGTATTTTTTCCTGTAATTGTAATTTATATAATTGTTCGAGATCAAGATCAAGCCAAAGAAACGATGGACGGACGAATACATTTTTTATAAAATATAATTATTTTTTCCAGAATTTTTTTCTGCAAGCTGCTGCACATATGTGCAGCAAGTGGGCTACTACTGGGTAGCAGCTGCCGCACAGTGCGACAGTTTGACTGTCCAATGTGCGGTAGTGAATTAAATTTTTTTTTTTTTTTTTGGTGATAGTCACTTGGAATTTAATTATATTTTTTTCCAGATTTGAGATTAAGTAATTTTATTTTTTGTGTCGTAATTTTAGAAATACCCATATTGTCAAACTCGGTTAATATCCAATTTATTTCTTTTGTGTGAATTAAAATATTTATTCTCATGCATATTTTAATGATATAGAATAGCACAATGCCTACTCTTGCCGTATTATAACATGTCATACATACATGTGCATTTTCATAAATTTATGATGAGAGTAAATAGTTTATAAATTTGATTAAAAAACTATTTTAGAATTTTTTTCGATTAGTCGATTAATTAAAATTTGTGAATTAATTTTAAATCGTTAAAATTTACCAAAGTCACAAAATTTAGTTCTAAGCATTCTAATAAAATTGTTTATAATGAATAGCTTAGATGTTTTATAATGAAATAAGTTTTATTGGTAAGACGAATAATTTTATTATGAAACAACTAACTTAGTTACTTGAAGACCTTAATATTGATTTCTTGGTTTATCGCTAAGTTTTATAAAATATTAGACGTTTTACATATTAAAATCTCTAAACTTAAAATAATGAGTGGGAGCGGGTAGTTTTTCAAAACGTCATTTGGCTCCACCATTAGTGCAACATCATGAAATCTAAGTGGGACTTCGTGATGACTTTAGTTTCATCCTCCCTAAAGAGAGTGTTTGCTTAGGTTAATATCAAGGATGTACTTTTTATTATAGGATTTATAAAATGTATTTCATAATTAACTTACCCTAATGTGGTTGTTATGAGTTAATTTTTAAGGATCCAAAACGGTGGGTTACACTCATATAAATATAGTTAAAAATGTTAATTATATTTAGACCAAAAATCGGTTATTAATAAATTTTGAAAATATGAGATATTTTGAAAAAATTTTATTAATTGAGATTGTCTCTATTTTAATAAGGTGTTGTGATCGACCCTAAGGCAACACAATATGCTTATTAAATTTTCCGAGGCTATAGTAATGCATATATATTTTAGTGTTTTGCATATGCATCATGCAACATGATTACTATGCCAAATTTATTTTGAATTTTATGCATGGAATAATTTAGAATATTTTTTTTTAATTATTTTAGAAATATGTCTAATCTAATCATATCAATGTTTGCTACTGAAAAATTAACTGGTGATAACTTTGCTAAGTGGAAGAATGACATGAATATAATACTTGTGCTGGATAACCTGAAGTTTGTTCTGATAGATGAATGTCCTCCCAAACCTGCTATGAATGCCAACAAAAACATTATAGATGCCTATGAAAATTGGATTTGAGCAAATGACAAGGCTCGTTGTTATTTACTTGCCTCTTTGTCCGACGTGCTTAAAACAAAGCTTGAAAAGACAGAGATTGTTTATGAGATAATGGAGTCTCTACATGCCATTTTTGGCAAACTGTTGTAAATATGAATTTTTATTTAAAAAAAAAAATTTTGATTTTAATGTTTTTTGAGGAGTTACAAGAAATTAATTTTGGGAGAAAATAAAAAATCAAATTGTTATAATTGTTTAAGTTACAATAGGTTTTATTATATTAATTATAAATGTTTCCTATTAATTTCTATTAATGAAGTTGCTCTCCTCTCATATTCTAACCCCTGGGCAGTTTTGAAGTTTGGTGGAAATTGGCTAATTAAAGGCATCAGTTATGCAAAGCTTTGCAAATTTGCCACCTATATTTGGACTAGACTCGAGCTTTGTACTTTGATTGATTTTATTCAATTCTGGAAAAAACTTGGGAGCTTGATGATCATCTTCATCCCAAATTGAACACATCAAAACACACCACTTCCAAGCCAAACAAAAACTTTGACACGTCTCTCGTTTCTTTATATCTCTTCATAGAAAATCCAGGAACATGTCCGCGCAGATTACATAAGTTTGGATCTCCATTTTTGTTTGGATTTTCCTTTTAAACACAACACTGTATGCATAACTTTCTTCTCTCTCTGGAGCATGGCATTTTCCTTTTCAGTGGCGATCACAATTTTTGAATCCTGCAAAAACGAAAAAGAGCAATGTTTTCTTGTATATTGTTTTCCATAACAGTCAAATTTGTTTCTGTTTTCTTGTAAAACTGAGAATAATCAGACTAGTATTTTCGTGGATACTGTTTTCTTGTTTTTGTTTGATATCGAGCATAATATATGAGAGTTGGGTGTGAGTATACCAATCGATTTATTGCAAAATCGATTGAGACATTATTTTATTGGCTTGTTTTATCCTGGGGACGGCGGGGCCGATTACTGCTAGCACAAATTCCAGGCAGAGCCGCGAAACGTCTTAAAGAGAGCGACCTAGTCCGCTACTCAAGTCTACTTCGATTTTTATACTCCTGGTAAACGGTAACATTTTCCTTATTTGTGTAAATTGTTCTAACAATTTTAAGACGCATTCGATCTGCTATATTTGTTATTGTTCTTAAGGTACAATTATAAGTAAATTATGCATGAAATAAATTTTAAGGGAATTGATAGGCTTGTGAGAAAGTTGGCTTTAACATATTTTATATCCTGAGCCTTGACAAATATTCATACTTCATGAAATTGGAATATTTGATATTTGCATCCTGCAGAGTGTTATTTTGAATTCAGCTTTTACATATACATGGTTATTGGTTTAGATGTTCAACCATGAGAGATTGTAAGTTTTGATAAATTTTATGTTGGTATGCTTATGATATTCCTTAAATTTAGATGGTCAACTCTTTTGCTGTAGTTTTGTAAGCACATTCATGAAGTAACAACTTTCATGTGGAAACAGTCATGCTGATGTTTTTGAATTGATGTTTTTTTGAAAATATTTGGTGTATATGTTGCATGACTTATTTTGTTTTGTCAACGTATCTACAGTATTTGAATATGCATGTTTGAGTATATAATTTTGATAATATCATTTATGCTAAATATGAGCGCGGATGAGACATTAAGATTGATGAAGCTATTGAACTTCTAGAATAGCTAATGGTGAAATGGCTGTTAATTTACATAGATGGTTATTTAGAATTGCCAACAATTTCAAGAAGCTATAAGGAAATGTTTAAATACATTTATAATTTAATTGATGGCTATTAACTATTTATTGAAATTTTTTCAATGCTGCTAGAATATGAGTGGATATATAGGTTATTGAGATTGATAGCCTGATGTCATATTCTGAAATTTTTTATCCTGTGAGTAATATTTGAGAAATTATTTGGTATATATTGCCTATAATGAATTAGACATATGTTTGCCGATTTGAATGATTTTAGATTATAATAGATCGTTTTTGAAATCATGATTTATATTGGTTGTATCAGTTAGGGTTTTTTTTTTTTTTAAGAATTAAAGTGTTGATGTGGAACATTGAGAGTGTCTTAAATATATGCATAACTGATCTTTGTTTTAACAGAATTTTACTGTGATGTGAATTTCATATTGTCATATGGATTTTAGATTGACAAGTAGAAATAAATTAGAGCATGTCATTTATGATTGACTGTAGCTTTAATTATACATACGATAATTAATATTTGAAGAACAGTTATGGTTTTGTTCAGCATGAGCTAGTATTTGGATATTTGTGATTTTCTTTTGCTTGAACAATGTGGTGTTGATTTATCGTGATTTCTTAGAAAATACCTCAATGCATATCTGAAAAACTGTTGGAAAGTTATGGGTTGATTTTTAAAACCATAATCACTAAAACTGAAATAACCAGAACAAGCACTAACCTCCCTCAAGAAATAATAATAGTTAGTTCATATGCTACAACTGTAGCAAACCAAGGCACCTTGCTCAGAACTACCGGTTAAAGAGTTTTGCTCCAAAAGTGAACCTTACCGAAGACCAACTTGTTACTACGGTCTTTGAGATCAACATGTTTGGTGGATTCGAGGGATGGTGGGTAGGCATTGTCGTTTTCTGTCATGTCTGCTATGATTATGTTATGTTCGAGTTATATGTATAAGCTGTAAATAAGTTAATATGATGAGTTGTTTCTCAAACTATAGCAGCTAAAACTGGTGATGTGGAATTTAAATTTTATTTATGAAATATGGAAGGTTTGAGAACCTAGAACTTTGAGTATAAGATTTATTGAAATATATAAATTTTATGATTGATATGAACATATTGTTTCTATGAAAAATATTTCTTTGATATTAAGAAATAGTGGGGGCTCGACCTTCAATGATAAATTGGAAATAGTGGGGGTTCTACCTCTAACATTTTACTAATGTTTCTAAAGTGAATGAAAGTGACAGATACATTTATTATAATGTTTGAAAACATGTGAAATGTTATTATATTGATATGCTTATTTTTCTATATGTTTGTTGTTAATTCTGTCGAAGTCTATGTTGTCTTCTAAATTTGTTATGAAAAACTTAGAAGAAACTAGTGTTATTCTTGGAATAAAAAATTACTTGGTCAGAAAAATGGAATCTAATAATAAATTTACATGTACTCCTTATGACTCTAGTGTAAAGTGTTCAAGAACATTGGTGACAGTGTTAGATAATTTGAGGATGCGAACAACATTGGTAACTGATGTTATGTTTATGTTTGCACTAGATCTGGCATTGCATATGTTGTATGATTACTATGTAGATTTATTAGTAGACCTGATATGAGCATTCACATGCTATTGAGAAGGTTATAAGGTACTTGAAAAGGACCGTGAACTTAGAATTACATTATCAGAGGTTTTCCGCTGTCCTTGAAGGATATGACGATGTTAATTGGAACACCCTTTCGGATGATTCCAAGGCTACCAATGGATATATTTCCTTGAGTCTGAGATAATACCACTAGCATCAGCTTGTGAAGAAGTAACTTGATTAAGAAGTTTGCTATTAGATATCCCTTTATGGGAGAGACTGATACCAGTTGTCTTGATCCATTGTAATAGTACCGCGGCTATTACAAATATTCAGAACTGTTATTATAACAGTAAGAGATTGTAGATACACAGTACAGTTAGAGAATATCTCTCTTCTGGTGCTGTAAGAATGGATCATGTATGGACTGATGATAATTTAGCTGATCCTTTGATAAAAGGACTAGCAAGAGAGAAGGTATACAATACCTAGAAAAGAATGGGACTATTGCCATTAGACAGTCACTTATGATGGTAACCGGACCTAATGACTGGAGATCCCAAGAAATAGGTTCAATGGGTAATAACAAGTCATGAAGTGATGATGAATCATGCTATTTATTTATTTGTGAGTTCCATTCTGAGAGCATGATATCCTGAAGCGATAGAATGATGAGTTATTTAACTCTTAATGTGTTCTATACTCTATGTAGAGTGGAGTATCTAGCTACAGGAGTGCTCTTGATAGACACACCTATGTGAATGTAGAAGTGTGGCCGCTTCTTATGAAATTTTAGGTAAAAATTTCTAGAGCATTCACGATACTGGGATATACGAGCATGGCCGTAATGCTTGGGCTTTTGACTACATCCTGAAAGGTTTGTGTGTGTGACGTTGTCAGAGATAGAGTTCAAAACTACGAGTTACTCTAGTATAATCTGAATCGTCAACACTATGTAAAAGTTCAAGTCGAAAGACACTTTTATTTATGCACGATCTTATGATGTTATATTATATTGCTCGATGAAAATATTTTATTAAAATTCAAGTGGGGGATTGTTGTAATTATGAATTTTTATTAAAAAATAATAATAATAATTTGATTTTAATGTTTTTTGAGGAGTTACAAGAAATTAATTTTTGGAGAAAATAAAAAATCAAATTGTTATAATTGTTTAAGTTACAATAGGTTTTATTATATTAATTATAAATGTTTCCTATTAATTTCTATTAATGAAGTTGCTCTCCTCTCATATTCTAACCCCTGGGCAGTTTTGAAGTTTGGTGGAAATTGGCTAATTAAAGGCATCAGTTATGCAAAGCTTTGCAAATTTGCCACATATATTTGGACTCTACTCGAGCTTTGTACTTTGATTGATTTTATTCAATTCTGGAAAAAACTTAGGAGCTTGATGATCATCTTCATCCCAAATTGAACACATCACAAAACACACCACTTCCAAGCCAAACAAAAACTTTGACACGTCTCTCGTTTCTTTATATCTCTTCATCGAAAATCCAGGAACATGTCTGCGCAGATTACATAAGCTTGGATCTCAATTTTTGTTTGGATTGTCCTTTTAAACACAACACTGTATGCATAACTTTTTCTCTCTCTGGAGCATGGCATTTTCCTTTTCAGTGGCGATCACAATTTTTGAATCCTGCAAAAACGAAAAAGAGCAATGTTTTCTTGTATATTGTTTTCCATAACAGTCAAATTTGTTTCTGTTTTCTTGTAAAACCGAGAATAATCAGACTAGTATTTTCGTGGATACTGTTTTCTTGTTTTTGTTTGATACCGAGCATAATATATGAGAGTTGGGTGTGAGTATACCAATCATTTTGTGCAAAATCGATTGAGACATTATTTTATTGGCTTGTTTTATCCTGGGGACGGCGGGGCCGATTACTGCTAGCACAAATTCCGGACAGAGCCGCGAAACGTCTCTTAAAGAGAACGACCTAGTCCGCGACTCAAGTCTACTTCGATTTTTATACTCCTGGTGAAAGGTAACATTTTCCTTATTTTTGCAAATTGTTCTACCCTCTGATCAAGCCAAACACGAAGCAGTCAGGAAAGTCTTGAACTACAAAATGGAAGCTGGAACCCGTGTTCGTGAACATGTGCTAGTGATGATTAGTATGATTCATGAAGCTGAAATCAACGGGCAACTATAGATGAAGGCGTAAAAGTAGACTTAATTCTGGAAAGTCTTAGCCCACAATTTCTTCAGTTCAAAAGAAATTACTTTATGAGTAAATTGAGTTATAATTTGACTCAATTACTTATCAAACTCATAACTTTTGAGTCTTTTTCTGTGGAGAGCAATGTAAAAGAAAATGTTGTTGAACCTTCTACCTTTAACTCTTCTTTAAAGAAGAGAAAGAGAAATAAAAATAAAGGTAAGAGTTCAAGAAATGAGAAAACAGCAGGAAGAAGCAGCAAAAGAAACAAGCCAAACAATAATCAAGGTAAATCAGATTTACTGATTTATCACCCTAGATAATTGATTCAGGAGCGACTAATCATATTTGTTGTTTCTTACAGAAGCTTGATTCTTACACAAGACGTACCGATGGGGACTTTACTTTGAGAGTTGGGAATGACGCTTTAGTTTTAGCATCAACAGTTGGAAAAATAAAACTTTATGTTGAGAATAATAAATTTTTATTTTTGAATAATGTTTATTTCGTAACGGGGTTTACTAGAAACCTCATTTCAGTTTCTCGACTTTATTAACAATCTTATTCAGTTTCTTTTGATAATAAATCAGTTGTTATTTCATGAAATGGTTTGAATATTTGTTCTGGCTTTTTTTTTATTGAAAATGGGCTATATGTAATAAGGCCTAATGTTAATTCACTATTGAATGTTGAAATGTTCAAAGTAGAATTGCCCAAAATAAAGAAACAAAAGATTTATCACACTGATAACCCATATCTATGGCATCTAAGACTTGGTCATATAAATCTTGACATGATAAATAGGCTTGTAAAGGATGGTCCTTTAAGAGAACTAATTGTTGGTACTCTACCAGTCTGTGAGTCATGTCTTGAAGGTAAGATAACAAAGAGGCATTTCTCTGTAAAAGGAAATAGGGCCAAAAAACCATTAAAGCTCATACATTCAGATGTTTGTGGACCTATGCCTACACAAGCAAGAGGTGGCTATGAGTACTTCGTTATTTTTGTTGATGATTACTCAAGATATGGTTATGTTTACCTAATGAGACATAAATCTGAAACTTTTGGAAAGTTTAAAGAATTTCAAATCGAAATGGAAAAACAATTAGGTAAATCAATCAAGTGCCTTCGATCAGATCGAGGAGGTGAATACATTGATAATGAATTCAAAGATCACCTATTAGAGTATGGGCTTTTATCCTAACTAATTGTACTTGGTATACCTCAGTAAAATGGAGTAGCTGAGAGGAGGAATCCTTTACTCGACATGATTCGTTCCATTTTGAGTTATTCTTCACTTCCAAAATCGTTTTGGGGGTATGCTATACAAACAGCAACCTACATTTTGAATGTGGTTCCATCTAAGTCTGTACCTAGAACACCTTTAGAGTTATAGAGTGGCCACAAACCCAGTTTGAGTCACTTTCATATATGGGGTGCCTAGCATACATGCTAATGGGTAAGACAACAAAGTTGGAAATGCGTTCTGAAGTTTGTTTCTTTGTAGGATATACAAAAGGCATAAGGGGAGGTGTGTTTTATAATCCTCGAGATAATAAGGTGTTTGTGTCGACAAATACCACGTTTCTTGAGAATAATTATATGGCAGACTTCAAACCTCAAAGCAAGATAATCTTGGAGGAATTAAAATCTGATGAGATCAGTCAACAACCTGCTAGGATTTTTGTTCCATAAAGTGAGGAGACCACATCTTCAAGTCAGAATATCTTACCACCTCGTCGCAGTGGGAGGATAATACGACTACCTTCTCGATATAGACAAGATGGTGAAGCATAAGTTGCTATCACTGATGATGGAAGAGATGACCCATTATCATATAGATGTGCAATGGAAGATCATCACAAAGAGAAATGGCTTGAGGGTATGAAACTTGAGATGGAATCCATTGAGATGGAATCCATGTATTCCAACTCAGTCTGGGAGCTTGTAGATCTACCTAAGGAGTAAATCCTATAGGGTGCAAATGGATCTACAAAAGAAACATGGGAGTGGACGGTAATATAGAGACATTTAAAACAAGGCTAGTGGCAAAGGGTTATACCCAAAAAGAATAAGTTGACTATGAGGAAACTTTTTCACCAGTAGCCATGCTGAAGTCCATTCAAATCTTGCTTTCCATTGCTGCTCATTATGATTATGAAATTTGGCAGATGGATGTCAAGACAGCCTTTTTGAATGACTATCTTGAAGAGACCATCTATATGGAGCAACAAGAAGGTTTTATAAGCAATGATGAAAAGCAAAAGGTTTGCAAGTTGCAAAGGTCTATCTATGGACTTAAGCAAGCGTCCAGATCTTGGAACATGAGATTTGATGAGGCGATCAAATCTTATGGCTTTATCCAAAATCCTAATGAATCTTGTGTTTATAAATTCATCAAGGACAAACGAGTGGTCTTTCTAATACTTTATGTTGATGATATTCTATTTATTGGGAATAATGTAGAACTATTATCAGACGTAAAGGCTTGGCTGACTGAACAATTCCAAATGAAAGATTTGGGAGAAGCAAGTTATATGCTTGAGATCCGTCTTATTAGAGATCACAAGAAAAAGCTGATGGCCCTGTCTTAGGCATTGTATATTGACAAAATGCTTGTTTGATATTCAATGCAAAAATCCAAGAAAGGTAACTTACCTTCTCGTCATGGAGTTGTTCTTTCTAAAAGACATTGTCCTTCAACACCCCAAGAGGAAGAAGATATGAGACGGATTCCATATGCATCGGCAGTGGGGAGTTTGATGTATGTTATGCTATGCATAAGACCTGATATATGCTATGCAGTGGGAATAGTTAGTCATTTTCAGTCAAATCCAGGATTGGATCATTGGATAGCATTAAGCACATTCTCAAGTATCCACGGAGAACGAGGAACTATATGCTTGTTTATTCTGGCAGGGATTTGATTCCGATTGGATATACTGATTCTGATTTTCAATTAGATACAAATGATTGAAATTCGATATCTGGATCAATATTTACTCTTGGTTGGGGAGATATAGTTTGGAGAAGCATCAAACAATCATGTGTTGCTGATTCAACTATGGAAGACGAATATATGGCTGCTTGTGAAGCTGCCAAAGAAGCCGTTTGGCTCCGAAAGTTCTTTACTGATCTATAAGTGGTTACAGATATGGATAAGCCATTGTCACTTTATTATGATAATAGTGGTGCAGTGACTAATTCCAAAGAACCAAGAAGCCACAAGAGATCAAAACATATTGAGAGGAAATATCATGTGATTAGGGACATTGTGCAACGCGGAGACGTGGCTATTCTGAAGATTCCATCTACAGATAATCTAGCTGATCCTTTTACCAAGATGCTTCCTGCAAAGAGTTTTGAGGGGCATCTAGAAGGATTGGGGATTAGAGACATATCTCATTTGCTTTAGGGCAAGTGGGAGTTTGTTGGGATTTGTATGCCCGACAAGCAAATGTGTTCGAAACATGATTGATTTATAAATTTGTGATTCTATTTTATTCTATGTATGAATTTTGATTTGTTTTATAAAATTCATGAAAATTTCTGTGATTATTTATGTAGCTTTAAATTAAACACATATGTATATGTAAAATGTTACATACATATATGCATGGATAAAATTTAAAGAGTAATAATTAAAATTTGTCCATGACTATGATTTGAAGTTGGGAACCTTCAAATCCAAAGTCATAAATACAGTTCATTCCATTATGAATGGTATAGTTCTATCCAGACTATATTATGTAGAGATATGGCAATGAATGTGTTTTATATAATAAGATTATATTGGACAGGACCAGATAAAATTGAAAAGTTCTAATAATTTTCGTTAAATAAAGGACATCAATTTTATCATAATGATGGTATATATGTGATGATCTTAATTTATTGTATTTAGCAGACTCCTATATCATATTAATTTACTCGGTATGGCTTTGTATTTATTACATTTCGTAAACCTTGTATTTTGGGAATGGATTGAATGAATAGCTGGGAATGCTAACCTGATATAATGAATCTGTTCATAAGATTCCCTTGTTTGTTAATTCAGGACATGAATGATTAGCGAGTAAATTCATAAAGTTATGAATTAATTGTTTACTTGAGAACTAATGGAAGTCAATGATAAAGATGTAATTGGAGAGGTTAATAGATATTTTATACCTAGCTCCTTTACGAATCTATTATGGAGGATCATTGCATAGGTAATGACTATATCAATGGACGAATACTTTGAGTAATTAATTTTAGTGGAGTTACTCCATAATTAATAATTTTCGTTTGATCAATAAAATAGTTTATAATTAATCGACGGAATTATTGGAGCTTAGAATTATAAGTCCATCAGTCCCCTCATCGTCTTCTATCACTGTTCGAACGATTATAATTACGAAGAAAAATAGTAGGGAATTATTTAAAATAATTATGAATTATTTTACACTCTAATTATTCCATATAGTTCTTGTTTGGAAATTATGACAAATGTTGTCTTAATATATTTATTAATAGATAATGTATCTATTTATTAATTTATGAAAATTAATATTTGATTAGTTTTTGTACGGTTGCTTATATCTAGCAATAAGAATTCATTTTGATATTAAATTGACCTTCAACGAACATTCGTAACCGGCGGCATATAGGTATCAAGTAGCAGACATACTCACAAAAGTTGGTGAATCCAATTTTCGAATCCTTGCGGAATAGGAATTGATGTGAAATCCTTGTTTCCTTGTGATAAAAATTCCTAAAATTATTAGGACTGATTTTTTGTTTCCTTAAGAGTTGAGGTAAACTTTTCCTGTTGAGACTGGTATTCCTTCTCCTTGTACTATAAATTTGAAATATCTTTCTAGTTTAGGATTACAATACCATATATATATAGAAGGTATTGGCACCTTGTTACATATAATTTCTTCATTGTTTCTTAAGGTCATAGAAGTATTCTACTTATTAATTTTCCCACATCAAAAACCCCAACTTTTCTTTTTCCCATAAACCAAACAGCCCCAACAGCAAAGAAGAAAAAAGAAGATGTTTTTCAACAAGAAAAGGCCTTCAGCCACAACGTTAGTATCTGCTGCAGCTTCTGCCGCAGCCACAGCAATGTTTATTCGATCTCTTGCTAATGAGTACTTGCCTAATGAGGTTAGAGGCTACTTTACTCTACAACTCAAAACTCTTATGGCAAGATTTTCTAATGAATTGACATTAGTAATCGAAGAATATGATAATGGAATTAACAAAAACAAGATATTCAAAGCTGCAAAGCTTTATCTTGAAACAATAATCCCACCCTATCTAAAAAGAATCAAAATCAGTTTGCCAAACAAGGACAAGGAAACCAATATTTCATGTTCGTTTGAAAAAGATGAAGAGATTGTTGATATGTTTGATGGGATTCAATTAAAATGGAAGTATGTTTCAAAAGGAACCCGTAGAGAGGTAGTTCGTGATCCTGACGAGTTCGACTCTGTTGTTAAAATCGAGAACAAATTCTATGAGCTGACTTTTCACAAGAAGCATAAACAAATGGTCATGGAAACTTACATACCTCATCTATTGAATAAATCTAAAGAAATAAGCAAGCAAAAGACGACTTTGAAGCTTTTTACTTTGAGGGATAGGATGAGTAGTGGGAGTGGTGTATGGCGATCAGTGAATCTTGATCATCCAGCCACTTTCGATACACTGGCAATGGATTCTGATATGAAGGAGATGTTAAAGGATGATCTTAAGAGGTTTGTGAAGAGGAAGGAGTTTTATAGCAAAGTAGGCAAGGCATGGAAACGAGGGTATTTGCTTTTTGGTCCTCCAGGAACAGGCAAGTCAAGCTTGATTGCAGCCATGGCAAATTTTCTCAATTTTGATGTCTATGACTTGGAGTTGACTAATCTCAAAGGGAATATGGAGTTAAGGAATTTGTTGATTGCCACAGAGAACAAGTCCATTCTTGTTGTGGAGGATATTGATTGTTCCATTGAGTTGCAGGATAGGCATGTAAAGACAAACCAACAGATAATTAATCTTAATCAAGTGCCTCAGGTAATCTTAATATGCTTTTCTTTTTAATATAACCTATTAGATATATTATATAACCTTATCAATTATTTTGTTTCCACTATTTCAGGTGACCTTATCAGGATTGCTAAACTTCATAGATGGATTATGGTCAAGCTGTGGAGATGAGAGGATCATAGTGTTCACAACTAATCATAAAGACAGGCTTGACCCTGCATTGTTGCGCCCCGGTCGCATGGATGTACACATTCATATGTCCTATTGCACTCCATGTGGATTCAAAATGCTAGCCTCTAATTACCATGGGATCACAAAGCATCCACTTTTCTCAGAAATTGAAGAGTTGATTGAGAAAGCAAAGGTGACTCCTGCAGATGTAGCTGAGCAGCTTATGAGGAATGAGGTGCCCGAAATTGCACTAAGAAACCTGATTGAGTTTCTTAAGATTAAGAAGAAGGAAAATGATGCCAATGATGCAAAAGAAGAGAGTTTACTGGAATCAGAAAGCATGCAAACAATTGAAGAGAAAGCTAATGGCATAAGTGAAGACATGCTAATAAAGATTCTATAAATTGTGTTTGTGATAATAGTCAGTGGATGTATGCATATCAAATAGCTAGCAATCTGCCTAATATTTTATTTGGATACTTACTTGGTAAGCATCATGATGACTAGAAAAATAAGACTTGATTAAAAAAAAAAAAAGCAAGTATTGTTGTGTATTAAGTGCTATTAGACGAAATTTAACATGCGAATTCAATTACAATCATTCTAAAACTAGAGCACAACAATGGAATCATGCCATATTGAACATATACCCTAAAACTTAGAAAAGTAAGAAAAACGAAATGCAAGTCGAGATGCCTATTTCCTTAAGAACTTATTAGTATCCGCCTCGGTTCTTTACGGATGCAATGTGGCTAATGTTCTCCCAGGATTCCTTGGATGTTTCTTGTTAAAGGGGCACTCCTTTAACAAGATCCTGAACTAGGACAATGGTGGAAACTCTCTTTTACTTAAAAATGGCTCTCTTAGACAAATGTATGAGACTTCACTTCTGGATCCAATGAACTCAATAGGCCCCTTAATTTATAGGCATGGAATGGTGCCTTAGAGGACACCCTTTGGTGTAGGGTGTAACCCTCCCAAAGTTGATACCCCTCTTCTTATATCTTTTGAGGTCTAGAGTCTCATTTTTCCAAAATAGAGGACATGTCCCTACATATTTGTGTCTTTCCCATAATGCACAACCCAAGGGCCATGACCCTCCTACACACATACACTATATTTAGAGAATTTACAACAATCATTCACAATTCTCTAAATATTCATGCAGAAGCTTAAGAGAGTTTCGGTGAAATAAAACTGCATCGAAATAGGTAGTTTTCGCCTTGAACATTTCCTAGTGAATGACAATCGGATTTACTTGGTGAACTAGTGACCTATAGTTTTGAATTGTTCCGCCATTATTGTAAACCAAGAAAATTACCAACACACAACTTTACTTCGACCATTTCCCGTTCTACGGTTGCGTTCATTTCGGCATGAACATTGGTATTGGATTCATCAAGTCCTTTAGGGAATTCAACCTGTAAAAATCCCATGGAAGCAGCCTCACTTCTTACTTGAAATAGGTGATCTACTATGAAGAGGTAATATGTCTTTACCCTCATTAGGACTCTTCTCCAAATATAGTGATCATTAAAAATCTTAGCTTATCCTAGCCTTGACAGATAGCACTCTGCGTCATTATCGGAATGGAAAAGAGTATAAAACTCTATAATGTTTGTTTTGAATTGCACAAAGTTTCAGCTATCCCTTTAGAACCTAGACCTTGGGATCTCCAGTCAGTTAGGTTGGGTTTCCACTGTGATAATTCTTAATTTATAGGCTTCAAGCTCATTCCCCTCGATGACTTCTCAACTTTCTCTCTAGGTAAACTTTTAGTAAGTGGATCTGCTAGGTTTTCCTTTGATTTCACATAATTGATCGATATTATGCCACTTGAGAGCAGTTGTCATATGGTATTATGTCTGTGACGTATGTGTCGAAACTTACCATTATACATAATATTTTAGGCTCTCCCAATAGCCGATTAACTATCACAATATATGCATATCGCTGGCACTAGTTTGGGCCAATTAGAAATATCCTCTAGGAAATTTTGAAGCCATTCCACTTCTTCCGCTGTTTTGTCTAATGCTATGAACTCTGATTCCATAGTAGACCGGGCAATGCAAGTTTTCCTCAAGGATTTCCATGACACGGCTGCAACAAGTGTGAAAATAAATCCACTTGTAGATTTAGAATCCATTGTATCGGATATCCAGTTAGCATTGTTGTATCCCTCTAGAATAACAGTATATCTCTTATAATGCAGACTATATTTTGAAATTTCTCCCAGATACCTCAAAACTCTTGCTCGTATATCTGTTAAGCCTATTTATAACTTGAGCAGTATCAGGTCATGTGTAATTTATGGGATACATCAGGCTTATGATGATTCTCGAATACTCTAATTGCGATACGCTTGAGCCAGTATTCTTTGATAAATGCATATTTAGGTCTACAAGAGTTCTAGCCATATTTAGATCTCATTTTTTATTATATTTCTCAAGTACCTTCTCAACATAGTGAGTCTGAGATAATATATACCATTATGATGTTCTAGAAATCCTAATTCCTAAGATCACATCAGCTACTCCTAAATCTTTCATATCAAATTTGTTGGTTAAAGTTTTTTTGGTAGACTAAATCATTTCATGATTACCACCAATAATTAGCATATCGTCTACGTAGAGACACACAGTGTCATATCCTTTTTTAGTTGATTTAGTGTATATACACTTATCACACTCATTGATTTTGAACCCACTTGACAATATCTCTTTGTCAAATTTTTCATGTCATTATTTAGGTGTTTGTTTTAATCCGTATAAGGATTTTACAAGTTTACACACCTTCTGTTCTTGTCCAAGAACATTGAAACCTTCTGGTTGTTCCATGTAAATCTCTTCATCCAATTCACCATTTAAGAATATCGTCTTTACATCCATTTGATGTATTTCAAGACTGAATATAACTGCTATGACTATGAGCATTCTTATTGACGTGATATGAGTCACTAGTGAATATGTGTCAAAGTAATCAAGGCCTTCTTTTTTTCTATAACCTTTTATGACAAGTCTCGATCCATCTGGTTTCATCTTCCATTTGAATATCCATTTGTAGCCCAATGTCTTGTAACCTGGAGGAAGATCAACCAATTCTAAAGTATGGTTTTGTAAGATGGAATCAATCTCACTATTAATAGCCTCTTTCCACAAAGGTGCCTCCGATGAGGACATTATTTTATTATAGCTTTGAAGCTCATTTTCTAATAAGTATGTCAGAAAATCGGGACCAAATGAGTTAGACATTCTAGCTCTTTTGCTACGTCTAGATTTAATTGCCTCAATTTTTTTTATATTGATCTGACTCATGGTCAACCTGATCACTGTCTTTGACAGAATAATTCTTTTGAGAGACTATATTTTTTATCTTTTCTTACAATGAAGTGTCTCTTCAAAAAATATCATATCCCTTGACTTAATTATCATATTCGGATCGATACGCACTACTGTTGTGATCATATCCAATGAATATACAATCAACAGTTTTAAGTCTTATTCTAACCTTCTTAGGTTAGGAACCATTACTTTGGCAAGACACCCCCACACTTTCAGATATTTGTAGGAAGGTACGTGACTTTTTCACAACTCGTATGGTGTCTTTTCCAATCTTCTGTGAGGTAGCTTGTTCAGAACATAGTTGGCAGAAAGCAAGGCTTCCCTCCACAAGTTCTGGGGTAAACCAGAGCTTTTCAACATGGCGTTCATCATTTCCTTCAACATTCAATTTTTGCACTCAACAATTCATTTTTGTTGAGGCGAATAAGGAGCTGTAGTTTGGTGAATAATTCCATGATTGGAAAATATTCACCAAATGGTGAAACATAATCACCACCTCTATTACTTCTGATTCTTTTGACTTTCTTGCCAAGTTTATTTTCAACTTCGTTCTTATAATGTATAAAGCTCTCAATAGCTTCACTTTTGCTCGTCAGTAAATATAGATAACAGAATCGTGTCTATCATCGATAAAAGTGACAATATTTTTTACCGCCTCTTGTTTGAACAATATTCATATCACACACATCAGAGTGTATAAGTTCCAAGGGTTCAAAACTTCATTATATGGATTGAAATGATGCTCTATGCATTTTTGCTTCAACACATACCTCATATTTATGTTGGTTATCAATTGCAAATTTAGGTATAGGGTCCATGTTAATTAATTTACGCATTGTATCATAATTAACATGCTTAAATTAATTAATATGTCTTAACCTTACATGTCATATATTTTGTGACTCAATAATATAAGTGGAAGTTGTAGCTTTATTATTAGCACTGTGTCGATTGACAGTCATTATATTGAACTTGAAAAGACCCTCAGTGAGGTATTCTTTTCCTACATAAACATAATTCTTGGTCAATACAAACTTGTCAAAAATAAATACAAGCTTAAAACCATCCATGCTAATGAGAGAGCCCGAGACCAAGTTCTTCTGAATATCATGAACATGAAAAAAAAACCTTCAATATAAGCTCCTTTCTGGATGTTATCTTCAGAACCAATGTGCTTTGTCCAACCACTCTAGAGGTAGATGAATTTCTCATTGTTAGATGATCGCCACCATCGATCTTCTGATACAAGGAAAACATCTTATTATCAGCACAGATATGATGAGTAGCCTCAGTGTATACCCATTATTCTCTCGAATTACTAACCATGTTGGCTTCTGTTACAACTGTTGAGAGGTTCATATCTGAGATCTCATCTGTTAGCTGCTCATCTTCAGTGACATGAGCCTCATTTTTCTTTTTTCTGTCTTTGTCCTAAGACTTCTTGTTTCTGCAGTCCTTTTTCCATATGACTGCTTTCTCCACAGTTGTAGCACTTCCCCTTGAACTTCTTGTTAGCTTGGTAAGAATCAGCTCCATTGTTCTTCTCTTTTTTCTACCTTTTGCACTCTCGACAATGTTGTCCTTAGATTCCATAGTCTTGTAGATGGCCTTCTCGGACTTCCAGTTGTCCTCATCGATCCTCAATCGAACCCCAAGGTCTTCAAGACTCATATGCTTCTTTTTATGTTTCAGATAGCTCCTGAAGTCTTTCCATGATAGAGGAAAATTTTCAATGATTATGGCAACTTAAAACGTCTCGCAGAGTTTCATTCTTTCATCCAATATTTCATTAATGATCAATTATAGTTCACCCAACGTAGATATTACCGTTCTTGAATCTACCATTTTGTAGTCCAGGAACCTATCCATGAAAAATTTCTTTTTCCCGGCATGAACATTAGTCTTGGATTCATCAAGTTCTTTAGGGAATTCAGCCTGTAAAATTATCATGGAAGCGGCCTCACTTCTTACTTGAAATAGGTGATCTACTATGAAGAGGTAATATGCCTTTACCCTCATTAGGACTCTTCTCCAAATATAGTGATCATTAAAAGTCTTAGCTTATCCTAGCCTTGACAAACAGCACTCTGGTTCATTATCGGAATGGAAAAGTGTATAAAACTCTATAGTGCTTGTTTTGAATTGCACCAAGTTTTAGTTATCCCTTTAGAACCTAGATCTTGGGATCTCCAGTCAGCTAGGTTGGGTTTCCAAAATGACAATTCTTAATTTATAGGCTTCAAGCCCATTCCCTCGATGACTTCTCAACTTCCTCTCTAGGTAAACTTTTAGTAAGTGGATCTGCTAGTTTTCCTCAAGGATTACCATGACACGACTACAACAAGTGTGAAAACAAATCCGCTCATAGATTTAGAATCCACTGTACCGGATATCCAGTTAGCATTGTTGTACCCCTCTATAACAACAGGATATCTCATATAATGCATACCATATTTTGAAATTTCTCCCAAATACCTCAAAACTCTTGCTCGTATATATATTAAGCTTGTTTACAGCTTGAGCGGTATCAGGTCGTGTGTAATTTGTGAGATACATCAGGCTTATGATGATTCTCGAATACTCTAATTGTGATACGCTTGAGCCAGTATTCTTTAATAAAAGCATATTTAGGTCTACAAGAGTTCTAGCCATATTTAGATCTCTTTTATTATATTTCTCAAGTATCTTCTCAACATAATGAGTCTGAGATAATATATACCATTCTGATGTTCTAGAAATCCTAATTCCTAAGATCACATCAGCTACTCCTAAATCTTTCATATCAAATTTGTTGGTTAACGCTTTCTTGGTAGACTAAATCATTTCATGATTACCACCAATAATTATAATATCGTCTACGTAGAGACACATAATGACATATCCTTTTTGAGTTGATTTGGTGTATACACACTTATCACACTCATTGATTTTGAACCTACTTGACAATATCTCTTTGTCAAATTTTTCATGTCATTGTTTAGGTACTTGTTTTAATTCGTATAAGGATTTTACAAGTTTACACACCGTTTGTTCTTGTCCAAGAACATTGAAACCTTCTGGTTGTTCCATGTAAATCTCTTCATCCAATTCACCATTTAAGAATATCGTCTTTACATCCATTTGATATATTTCAAGACCGAATATAGTTGCTAAGGCTATGAGCATTCTTATTGACGTGATATGAGTCAATAGTGAATAGGTGTCAAAGTAATCAAGACCTTTTTTTTCTATAACCTTTTATGACAAGTCTCGATCCATTTGATTTCATCTTCCTTTTGAATATCCATTTGTAGCCCAATGTCTTGTAACCTCGAGGAAGATGAACCAATTCCCAAGTATGGTTTTGTAAGATGGAATCAATCTCACTATTGATAGCCTCTTTCCACAAAGGTGCCTCCGACAAAGACATTGCTTTATTATAGATTTGAGGCTTATTTTCTAACAAGTATATCCGAAAATCGGGACCAAATGACTTAGACATTCTAGCTCTTTTGCTACGTCTAGGTTTAATTGCCTCAATATTTTTTATATTAATTGACTCTTGGTCAACCTGATCACTGTCTTTGACATAATAGTTCTTTTAAGAGACTATATTATTTGTCTTTTCTTACAATGAAGTGTCTCATCAAAAAAATATCATATTCCTTAACTCAATTATCATATCCGGATTGATGTTAGAAATTTCCGACTTGTGTACCAAGAATCGATACACACTACTGTTGCGAGCATATCCAATGAATATACAGTCAACAGTTGGGTCATATTCTAACCTTTTTAGGTTTAGAAACCATTACTTTGGCAAGACAACCCTACACTTTCAGATATTTGTAGGAATGTACGTGACTTTTCCATAACTCGTATGGTGTCTTTTCCAATCTTCTGTGAGGTAGCTTGTTCATAATGTAGTTGGTGGAAAGCAAGGCTTCCCCCCCCTACAAGTTCTAGGGTAAACCAGAGCTTTTCAACATGACGTTCATCATTTCCTTCAACATTCAGTTTTTGCGCTCAGTAATTCCTTTTTTGTTGAGGCGAATAATGAGCTATAGTTTTGTGAATAATTCCATGATTGCAACTATATTCACCAAATGGTGAAACATAATCACCACCTCTATCATTTCTGATTCTTTTGATTTTCTTGTCAAGTTGATTTTCAACTTCGTTCTTATAGTGTATAAAGCTCTCAATAGCTTCACCTTTGCTCCTCAGTAAATATAGATAACAGAATCGCGTGCTATCATCGATAAAAGTGACAGTATTATTTACCGCCTCTTGTTTGCACAATATTCATATCACACACATCAGAGTGTACAAATTCCAAGGGTTCAGAACTTCGTTCTATGGAATGAAAGGATGCTCTATGTATTTTTGCTTCAACACATACCTCACATTTATCTTGGTTATCAATTGTAAATTTAGGTATACGGTCCATGTTAATTAATTTACGCTTGTATCATTATGAACATGCATAAATTAATTAGCATGTCTTAACCTTACATGTCATACATTTTGTGACTCAGTAATATAAGCGGAAGTTATAGCTTTATTATTAGCACTGTGTCGATTGACAATCATTATATTGAACTTGAAAAGACCCTCAGTGAGGTATCATTTTCCTACATAAACATAATTCTTGGTCAATACAAACTTGTCAAAAATAAATACAAGCTTAAAATCATTCTTGCTAATGAGAGAGCCCGAGACCAAGTTCTTCTGAATATCAGGAACATGAAAAACACTCTTCAATAAAAGCTCATTTCCAGATGTCATCTTCAGAACCAATGTGCGTTGTCCAACCACTCTAGAGGTAGACGAACTTCCCATTATCAAATGATCGCCACCATCAATCTTCTGATACGAGGAAAATATCTTGTCATCAACACAGATATGATGAGTAGCCTCAGTGTATACCCATTATTCTCTCGGATTCCTAACCAAGTTGGCTTCTGTTACAACTGCTGAGAGGTTTATATCTGAGATCTCATTAATTAGCTGCTCATCTTCAGTGACATGGGCCTCATTTTTCTTTTTCTTGTCTTTGTCTTGAGACTTCTTATTTCTGCAGTCCTTTGCCATATAACCGCTTTTTCCACAGTTGTAGCACTTCCCCTTGAACTTCTTGTTAGCTTGGTAAAAATCAGCTCCACTGTTCTTTCTCTTTTTGCTACCCTTTGCACTCTCGACAATGTTTTCCTTAGACTTCATAGTCTTGTAGCTGGCCTTCTCGGAGTTCCTGTTGTCCTCATCGATCCTCAATCGAACCACAAGGTCTTCAAGACTCATATGCTTTTTTTTTTTTTGGTTTTAGATAGCTCTTGAAGTCTTTCCATGATAGAGGAAAATTTTCAATGATTGTGGCAACCTGAAATATCTCGCAGAGTTTCATTCCTTCATCCAATATTCATGAATGATCAATTTTAGTTCACCCAACGTAGATATTACCGTTCTTGAATCTACCATTTTGTAGTCCAGGAACCTACCAATGACAAATTTCTTTTTCCCGGCATCTTCGATTTTTTATTTCTTCTCGGGAGATTTCCAAAGAAGTTTCGTAGAAATTATGCCTTGTTACACATTGTACAAGGTACTGTCAAGTCCTCTCTGTTAGGGTTGGTGCTCAGAACACCAATTCCCGGTTGTATTTATTTACGAATACTATTGTAAAACTTTATTATTATGAATAATATACATGCAGTTTCTATAATATAATGTATCTTTTAATATGGTAAAGACGTAATGACCCTAGAATGATTAGTCATGGTACTGTTGCAAAAGCGTCACAACAGACATTGAGTAGTATCATGACGTTGTCATTCTCAAACAGTTCCTGGTCAAGGTTTACACTACTTGGTCAATAAAGTAAACCCGTTGAGACCGGTACATGTCGTATACAGGAATATATGATTCCAATGGTTTCTCAATGAACCATATGTCTTGGAGACTAGTATAGACGTGTAGGTGTTTATAGCGGATAAACACTAAACGACTCACCAAAGATTCTTAATGGATGGTTCACCAACGTCAATAAGAATCTTCTCGAGTTGAGTAGCACTTGTGATTCTTAAACTTGAGATGCCATTGTGGGCACATGAGACATCTTCTACACTTAGATGGCAGTCACGTCACCGATCTATTTAGATCAGACCTCCGCCTGTTTGTTGGGTGTAGATAGATCCTCAGGGTGTCCCATATGTATCAAGATAGGATCCGTCAGTTCTGTGTATCAGAGCATAGGTAGTCCATATGATTAGCAATCAGATAAAACCATGGGCCCGTGGTACAGTTTAGAAGCCAGTTCTAAACATTCTTATAGATATTGCTAATAGAATAGTCGACTGGATAATCCCTATAGAGATTTGACGTTTACATCTATATCTATGGGATTTATCCGGATACCTGTGACGGAGAATTATACATTTGCCATGACCTTGACCTGTATGATTCAGCGAGTTTATCCGTGATCGTCATAATTTATGGTGGATAAATTATGGACACAAAATTGGATTTCGTGACAGATATGCCTGAATCTAGAGAGTCTCAATAATGAAATATACTCGTAGAGAACTAGAGCAACATTTATAAATAATATTGATTATTTATAAAGTCGTTTAAAGGTTAAACGCAAAATACATGTTTAGGGACCCGATAGTCATTTCCTTAATTCTTGTGTATTTATATTTAATACTTGATTAATTTAAATACACATTAATTAATAGTCAAATTGAGATATTTGACTAATATCATAAATGTATATATGTATTTAATATTTAATGTAAATATAATACATATATTTAATATATTTGTATTTAATTAATTAATTAATTAATTAATTATTAAATGATTAAATTAATTAAAATATATATATCTTAAGATTTAGCCATTAAAACAAATATCTAAATCTTAAGATTGCAGCAAGTATATATTGTTTTGTTTTTTCATTTGGTAAATAACCTAATACACTTTACACAAAAACTCCATTGAAGAAAACAAAGAAGCTTGAGAGAAAGTTGAAAGAAAACAAAGAAAAACTTGGAATTCTAGTAAGTTTCTTCAACTTACTATTAAAGAGGAAAATGTTCCTTGTGTTCTAAGCTTCATGCTATGATGTTCTCATGTTATTCTTTTCTTTATTCTTTTTGTTTTTGTTGAATGAAAGTTTGGCGAAAGTGTTGAGCATGTATGAATTTGGAAGAATGTAACTATTGTAGTAATAAGCATTCTTTCCATGGTTTTAGAACTTTGTTGCTAATCTAGAGTTGTCGACCCACTCTTAAATGACCTAGATTTGATCTATAGTTATTTCATTGTGTTGAGACTTCAATTGGATGGAAGAAACATGTTTGAAGTAATTGATTTAACCAATTTGGTCTAATTTGTCCAATTTGAAGAAATTGAAAAATTAGGGTTTAAGACCACTTTCAAATTTGGGGCTTTTCATTTATGTTGTGTATTTGGATGTTTATATGATACATATGAAATCTTATGTTGATTGGATTTCATCTTGATGTGTTTTGAACATGTAAAGTGCAAAATGCACAATTTGCTCCCTAAGGAGGCTCTCGGCCAAGGCTAATGATTTTTGGGTTTTTGGTTGCAATTTGTGTTTTGACATTTGTGACATGTTAAATTCATATTAGTAATGATTTAGAATCATCCAAAATTGATTTGACCAATTTCGGGCTAAAATGAATAAAATACAAAGTGTAAGGGCAATTCGGTAAATTCATATAAATTTGATTTATTGAATTTTATTTCATAATTTAATTATTGGAAAATTAAATAAATATGTTTATTTAATTAATCCGATAAAAAAATTTGAAATCGGAAATTTGATTTTCCACAGTTTCCTCTGCGTTACCGGATTCTACCCCTAAAACCCCTACACTCCCATGAGGCAGTTCTTGCACAAGAAGTCGTCTGATGACCATGTCTCTTATCGTAGTTGTTTGGCTGTTTCCGTTTCTCACTCTATAGGACCTGGAATATCTTTGAGGTACTTAACCAATTGCAACGTTGTCAGGTATAACAACATCTTGCTCTGTCATTATTTAAAGTTTGCTCAACATGTCTCTCAACACTAACCAAAATTTTAACATTAGTGTCAGATTAGCCCAAATTTATCCGAGATCGAATTAGTCCGTCCCCATGTAGGTAAATAAAAATAATTTTTTTAATTGTATAAATTAATTTTAAATTTTAAATATATATATATATTTAGAACTTAATTTTTAAGAATTAATTAAAAAATATTAAAAATTCATAATTTTTAAATCTGAAAATATGAAAATTTATTATAAAAAAATAAACAATAACGTTTTTTTATCGGACTCAACCTAGCAATAAAATCCTGACCGGATCAAACCCATTACCATCCCAACATGAAAACTTTTTTTTTTTATGATTTATTGAGAAATATTATTATATGAATGAAATTGTAGTTGACATGATATCTTTGAAGTTGAGAATAACAAAAACACTTATTATTGGAGCGCCACTACAATGACATTTGATTTTGCCAATTGCTTCTCTCCAACAACCAACACAACTCAAAACATTATCTATTAATTGAAAGTATAATACAGTACATGATTTTCTTAGCATATCCACCCAAATCAATATTTATATGATTTCTTTATAAAATGAACTCTAATATGGGTTTGAAGTTTTCTAATAATTCTTTTTTTTCCAAGTCACGTTAAAAAAAAAATAAAAATAAATAAATAAATAAATAGGTATGAAAATATCCGGCTAAATTTTCACCGTTTTTAAACTAACAGATAAAAATATCTTAACTTAATTAATATGTATGGTTGATATTATAAGTAGTTAATTTTAGTCGTTTTTGTGCACCACTTTTAACAATTTTCAGGTTAAATTGCTATAATTGAGAATAGAATTGCTAACATTAATCATGTTTAAGTTAAGTTTATCTCGACTCAAATATAGCTTGAACCGTACTTTAAGACCTTCTTCCACCGCAATGAAAATGCGAATTGTTTTTTTTTTTTTTTTGAAAAAAAATAAAATAAAAAATAGAGAAGTTTGAAAAACAGTTGAAAATTTCATGGAAGGAGTGGCGCGCATATCGCCAAAGTCTCCCTCTCTTGCACCCCTCAACAACAGAATTTTAAAATCGCCTGTTAGACCCTGTCAACAAAAACAGAAAAAACAAAAATTAAAAATTAAAAGAAATATATATTTCATTCAAATTAAATCTTTTTTCAATCTCAAAATTCTCTCTTGCCTCTTTAGGTACCCAATTAACCAGAATCATTTGGTTTGATATTTATAATCATATCCCTTTCTTTCTTTCTTTTGTCAGCTAATATTCTTCTCAATAGGTATTCAAAATTTTCTCTTCTTCCTTAATTTCTTTCATTGTAGCTATATAATTTCTTGATCTTCTTGTTTCTTTTTTGTTTTTTTTTGGGCTAGCCGTTTTTTATATTTAACTCATATTTCTTTTGGGTATTGTTATCTTTTCATTATATTTGTTTGCAATTCATCATGCATTGTGATTCTTATAGTTTTTTTCATGATGAAGTGTCTCATTGTATGAAATATTAACTTGTTTATTGGGCATTTATCTAATGATGATGTGTAATGCTATATATTCACTATGCAAATATAGATTATTTCACTTTGAATGTTTGATTTGAAGGTGTTTGCCTATTTGGCTGAGCCGGAACTCTTAAGCTTGAAAATTCAATTATGGCCGACACAATGGCGGCACAGTTCGACCGACACACCAAAACAGGTAAGCATTTCAATCTTTCATATTAGATGTATATGAAAGTTGAGACTAAAGCGATATAACTATCCGTTTGGTCATGAGTTTGAACTCTAGAAACAGTCTCTCTATGAAAAATAAAAATAGGAATAAGGTTGTGTATATCACGACCTGCCCTAAATCTACCATTTTTATAGAAGATGTATATGAGTATAGTGTATTTTTGATTGCTGTTATAAGAAAAATGATATGGAAAGTAGAGAAATCAAAATTTAGTGTAAGAGATTATTGACTGTTTGAAAATCAGAACAATCCAAATAAGAGTCATTTTTCTTACTTTCAGTACAAGAAAATAAGGATTGTAATTCAGAAAGAGTCTCTTGGGATTGAATTATGGCTTATCTCATATTAACAAGTACCTACACATGTTTATCCACTTGAATAATGCGCTATGGACTTTGATGAAAATGGGGGGAAATGGTTTGTTTCTCTTTAAATATCTTGAGATTGTAAGTTCTTTTGTTTCATCTACTTTCAGGTCTTGAAAAGTCTGATCATGAATACTCTGAGGATGAGAGGAAGACGAGGCTTGGGTCTCTGAAGAAGAAGGCAATTAATGCCTCGACCAAGTTCAGGCATTCTTTGACCAAGAGGGGTCGGAGAAACAGTAAAGTGATGTCTGTTTCAATCGAGGATTGCCTTAACGCTGAGGAAATGCAGGCAGTGGATGCATTTCGCCAAGCACTTGTCTTGGACGAACTGCTACCCGCCAAACATGATGATCACCATATGATGCTAAGGTCACTTTTATTATAAAGACTTTAGCTTTGTAATCTCATTTTGAAACATTCACATGAAAGTGGTATCAGAGGCTGAGTTATTGTTTATTGATGCAGATTTTTGAAGGCCAGGAAGTTTGACATTGAGAAGACAAAGCAAATGTGGGGTGATATGCTCCAGTGGAGGAAGGAATTTGGTGCTGACACAATCATGGAGGTATTTATGAGATGGAATTCTTTCATTAGACACACCAGATTGTGATTCCCCCTTCATTGTCTTATCATGTGATGTATTTTATTAAACTTTTATCGATTTGGTTGCTTCGTTAAGGACTTTGAATTCAAGGAAATCAATGAAGTCCTGAAATACTACCCTCAAGGACATCATGGAGTTGATAAGGATGGACGACCTGTTTACATTGAATGCTTAGGCCAAGTCGACTCTAACAAGTTGATGCAAGTCACCACAATGGACAGGTATCTGAAATATCACGTAAGAGAGTTCGAGAGGACCTTCATTTCCAAGTTCCCAGCCTGTTCAATTGCAGCAAAGAAGCACATTGATCAGAGCACAACTATTCTGGATGTGCAAGGAGTGGTATGCTGTCATTGTTACTTTAGCCTTATTGTTCATATTTTCAATGAATGAGATTCTTTAAAATAGATTCCACTGAAATCACATGAATTTGATGCCTCAGGGACTTAAGAACTTCAACAAAGCTGCAAGAGACCTCGTTCAGTGCATCCAAAAAATTGATGGTGACAACTATCCTGAGGTACTCTTTTTATCTCCATAGATTCAGGTTAACATGCCAGTGAGATTCTATGATTGCTTCCTGAGAATACCATGATGCTAATTGAATTTTTTGTTTATTACAGACCTTGAACCGCATGTTCATCATCAATGCTGGTTCCGGATTCAGGCTCTTATGGAACACTGTTAAATCATTCCTTGATCCCAAGACCACCGCTAAAATCCATGTATGAACTTGTTTCTGCTTCCTTGCATTAGCTCTAATCTGATATTATGTTGTCACTAACTAAGTAGATGTTTTGTTTATTAGGTTCTGGGCAACAAATACCAGTCAAAGTTGCTTGAGATAATTGATGCTAAGTAAGCAAATCAAGTTCTCAAAGCTTCCTGAATAACAATTTCTTGAGATTTTTTATGTGTACATTGCAAATGGAGGCATTCATTTTAACTTCTATCTATATATTTGCCAGTGAGTTGCCAGAGTTTCTGGGTGGTACCTGTACTTGTGCTGATAAAGGTGGGTGTATGCGTTCTGATAAGGGCCCGTGGAATGACACAGATATAATGAAGGTAATTAACCACAATCAATAACTACTCTCGTAATGCAACTTCTTTTAATGGTAATTAATGAACATAACTTATAAGTTTTCTATTTTGTTGTAGCAGATGGTTCAAAATGGTTATGCAAAATGCACAAGGACAACTCTGTCAGGCATTGAAGAAAAGACGATCTCCGAAGATGAGAATTCATACTCAAAGGTACTCGTTTATTGGCATAAGTCGCAATACAATTTTAAAGTATTAATGGCTTTAAACTATTTTATCTCAATGACGATATCTAATCCTCCCTTTTATATTGTATATCGCCATTGAAGAAATGTGATTCCTCCAATGCGGAAGCAGTAACACCAAAGGAGCACATGCAACCCACCCTTACGCCTGTTCTAAAAGTAAGTTTTCCGTCTCAAATTGGTTTAGAATGCAAAGAGAGATTCTGGATCGACCAGCTTTTGATGCCATTTTACAGAAAAATATAATCTATAATGTTAAATGATTTCGTGTTTCTGAAGCAAAGGCATAATCACAATTCTACATTTTGATTCATGCAAAAAATTTCTGTACTTCTGCTTTTGCAATTTGCTTACCTTTTATCAGCTTCAATGTGTGATTCTAGTTTGCTTTCTAAGTCGCAGTCTCTTAGTAAAAGGTCCAATGGTGCACATGATTACAGAAAGTCTATTCCAGTTGTTGACAAGAATGTTGATGATTCTTGGATTAAGTCAATGGAAAATAATAAATTAGTGAATCCTAAAGGTACACAATTTCTTTACTTGATGTTCATACCTTGTTTGTTCTTCACCAAATCCAATAATCTCAACAATATTCAATTTTCCACAGATCGTTTCCAAGCAGAAGATGCATGCAAAAGTCCTGAAGGAATAAGCAACAACATATTTGGCGGAATCTTGGCCTTTGTTATGGGCATTGTCACCATGGTTCGCGTGACAAGAAACATGCCGCGAAGAATCACTGAAGCTGCCCTCTATGGCAGTCACATGTACTATAATGTCTCTATGATGAAAGGCCACTGCCGGTTGCCAGCACCCGCCATCTCCAGTGCTGACTACATGGCAATGGCAAAGCGCATGGCAGAACTAGAAGACAAGGTAAAGACTCTCACAGCGAAACCAACAACAATGCCACCAGAAAAGGAGGAAATGTTGAATGCTGCTGTAAATCGTGTAAACACCCTTGAACAAGAACTAGCAGTCACCAAGAAGGTATATAATATATTTGGTTTTCGCTTTGAATAAAAAAAAATGATCTCTACCATTTTGAGTTCATTTTCGCATAATTGTGTTTGATGGTTCTGTTGTGCAGGCACTTGAGGATTCACTTGCTAGGCAAAAGGAGCTCTTAGCCTCCATTGAGAAGAAAAAGAAGAAGAGGGTGAAGTTTGTAAGTTAGCATATCTCAGCATTATTTTAGCACAAGCACTTTGTTTGGATTTATTGAATGTTTTTCATTTCAGTTTTATTGGTAGGCAAAATCTTCTTGGTTCTGTGCACGCTTCTGAGAATGTGGTGTCGGCTATGGTGATTTTCAGCCCCCACGGGTAGCCGGAGTACTGTCCACGCCTCCTAGAACAGTATTTGTTTTGGTTAATATTCAATTTTGAAGATACAATCTGCAGTTTCTTCATAATTGTTTATATATATATATATACACACCCCACACAATTTTTAACAAATTATAAGGCCCTTGTTCCTTCTTGTTCTGAAGTTCACTTGGTGCAAAAGTCTGCAACATTTTACTAACAAACGAAATGAAGCTTTTATAAATGTTTAAATTTCTGGTATTTATGCTTTAATCAAAGAGAGATTAATAAACAGTTGATATGAAATTTTAAATGAAATCATTTTATCTTCCAAATAGAAGCACTCCACTCAGAAACTCTTCAATTATTCAACTGAAACAGCAGGAACATAGATTCAACAAATTAATTAATATGAACGTTCATTAACAACCATCCCATAAGGCCTCTTTAAGTTTGACACGAAAAGTGTTCTCGCACATATTCGCTTGGAAAGATCAGCAAGGTCGGATCTTGTGTTAAAACACTTGTTGTATAGATACACCAAGTAGTTTGCAGACTCTGACTGTGAGCAAAACATTTTACCAGCAAAACTTCTTTTTCTGAGGCACATATAGGAAATATCAGCAACAAATAATGAATCAAAATAGAAATTTTTTCTTCAATTGTGAATAATTATAAGAGTGATGTATCAATCAACCTACCCGGAACTTGGCTTCTTCTTGACTGTCTATGTAGGCAAGGAGTTCCTCTTGCCTCATTAAAGCTTCATGAAGAGCCTGCACAATAAGGGGGAAAACAAGAAAACAAAATCAACATATCGTCTCTGAAAATTTGTTGTCGAATGAGATGAACATTAGAGGCAGGGTCTAACACAAAAAACGAAAAAAAATAATAAAAAATACACCTGAAATCTATGAATAGCAGACATATAACAACTGCCACAAAAACTGAAGAAAAGGAAATTGCATAAAAATAAGGATTCTGCATTAATTTTAATAACCAACTTTCAGCAATCATACCTTCTTAGTGGTAATCAGCTCTGCTTCAAGGGCATCTACTCGACAAACGGCCGCATGCAGCAATTCCTCTTTCTCATAAGGCATCTCAGAAGGCTTTGCTTGAAGCGTATCAACTTTCTCCTCAAGCTCATTTAATCTTCTCATTACAGAGGAAATGAAATCTGCCTCGGTCAAAGTTGGGCTCGGTGATGGCGGCCGAAATTCTTCCTCATTTGCATCAGCAGCAACTTCAGAAATATTTGGATCATAACCCCTTGATGTGTCAGGAAGCCTCTTCGTTACACGGAATGCAACTGAGCGATAGAGGGTTACAAACATCATGAAGAAGGCCATAAGTGCTACCCAAATCCGAGCACGAATCCCTTCTGTAGTCTTCGAAGTGGCAAGTTGGGGAAGACTTCCTGCATTAGAGAATTTAATTTCACTTCCTCGAGAATTTTTGAAACAATAACCAGAATTACATCACTATGAATTATTGAATGATTATAAGCATCATAACAACAGCACAAGTCTCCCAATCAAATCGAGAAATCTTTTACATAGAGCTTGCTTTTTTCCTTCTCTTTAACACAGGTATCCCTTGGCATGCACATTTAGTTTGATGCTGTGAACTATAGCCAGACCACACAACCTTTAAGAGTCAGGAAACCTGAAGAGTATAATATCCCAAGAAGAGGGCCCTTGAATTAGAATATTTTGACTAAACCAACAGTCATATCAATTGATCCGCTCCCTTTATATACCCCAGACCTTTTTCTACATTTCCTGAGTTCTAAACGGGGTTCTACAAACAGTGATGCAGAATAAGAAATTGTCCTTATTTAAAATTTTCAGGGCTTTAGCATTTGATTAGAGTTTTATCATCTTAGAGAAAGATTTTTACTTGTAAGGATATGATTGTTTTTTCCTATTTCATGCAGTGTTCTAAAACGTGCCACCACCTAGGGATGCCTAAGCAGCGTGTTTTCACTCGGCGGCCCCAAATCGTTGGGGCTAGGCAATGCATCGGAATGGTCAGCGATTTCTGTCCATTTTGCGGCTATTTCATCACCAAAAGCCTCCATTGACCGCTGCCAAGTTTGAAACCCTAATACTAGTTGCGCTGATTTTCATCCCCTAACCTTAACCCTTACCCTAATTTACAAAATTAAATCTATCTCATTAATTTCAAAAAGGCCCAATTTTTCAAGACAAACCCTAAATTCAGGAAAAGTGGAAAAAAACCTAATTGCTTCAATTCTTGTTGGTTTCTCATCAAATTGACCATCTAGCAACATTTCCTATGACTTGAACAACCTTTCCCTAGGACCACATATCAAT
>SKCR01025473.1:0-37398 GCA_019454045.1 Zanthoxylum bungeanum
GGGCTAACAGTTCGGTGGCACGTGCACATTTACCGCTAAAATGTGTTTTAGGCATTTTGCCTAATAAACAGTATCCGCAGACGTCATATGAATTTGGATCAAATCCGTCCAAGTACCCACTCTTCGAAAGTGTGGATATGCGAGTCTTATTAATGTGTCTCAGACGACAATGCCACATATAAGTTTCATCTTTGTTACTTAATTTAAGCATTTTGTTTGTTACATTATATGTTTGAGATTGATTTATATTCAAAATATAAAGACCATTATACACATCAGCACTGCATATCTCAATATCATTTTTATACATAAAACACCCAGTGTTTCTAAATATAAAAGTATACCCACATTGGGCTAATAAAGATACAGATATAATATTCCTAGTCAAACTAGGTACATAATAACAGTCTGATAAGTTTAGTACATATCATGAGGGCAGTTCCAAAATATAAGTCCCAACGGCCAAAACGGCAACTCTAGTCCCATTTCCAACTCGGAGGTCAATCTCTCCTGAGGCCAGTCTCCTACTAATCTGCAGATCATGCACATCAGTACATATATGATTACCACAACCAGAATCAAAAATCCAATTTTTAAAACTAGAAGTAGACATGTTTATTTCTATAACAAACATACCTGAAGCCGGTGCCTTGCCCACTATGATTTCCTTCATGTGCGCCTTGTACTCACGGCAATCACGTTTCCAGTGACCCCGTTTGCCACACTGCAGGCATACATCTTGGGATTTTTCAATTGCCTTCCCAGAAGACTTTGACGATTTGGCATTTCCCTTCTTCTTCTTTACACCTCCAGTAGCCTTCGGCCAAGCCTTGGGAGACTGAGATGTTGAAGCGAAGTGTGCCTCGCGCTTTTTGCCCTTCAAAAGCTCATTTTCTACTTCACGCAGCATTGCCATTAACTCTCCAAAAGTATGGTCTTGGTTCATCATATTGTAGTTCATGATGAACCCGCTCTAGCTGTCAGGAAGAGACTGCAAGATCAAATCTATAGAAGTCTCGGCCTCAAAGGTTTTTCCTAGCTGACCCAGCTGTTCGATGTCAGCAATCATCTGCGACACATGATGCTCGACAGATGTACCCTCTGACATTCAAGAGCGAAAGAGCTTCTTTTGCAATTCATACATTTGCGATCTAAGGTTAGATCGATGAAGGTCCTTCAATTTTTCCATCATAGTATATGGATCCAATCCCTTGTTCTGGCGACGAAATTGAGGGGTCATTGCAGCGAAAATGATAGATTGAGTAGTCGATTTGTCATTGTTATGAGTCTTCTAAAGCTCAAGCTCAAACGGCTGGTCAATTCCGGGCTTAGGCCCGAGAGGTCTCTCTATCTTATAGAGCATTCTCTCAGCCCCCAGGACAATCATGAGGTTCATATCCCAGTCAGGAAAGTTCGCACCATTAAAGACATTTTCGCCCATGATAATGTCTCTAACCCCGATCTTTCCAGCCATCTTAATTGCAATAGTCTAACTATTCAATTAACGATTTTTGGGTATAGTCCAATTGTTACAAGAAAATAATAAAATATTAGTCCAACTAATAAATATTTAAAATGACGAAATAATTTGAAAGCGCGTATTGGCAAGTATTTGAACGAAATTGCAAATTCAATATTAGCCTCCCATTATTTTTCGGCGAGCCTCTAACCCTCTGTTGAGTACTCGGGAAACCTAGTTTCCTAGTGGGCTAGGATCCCGTTAAATAACACACAACCTTGACTTTGGCCAACAAGCTGTATGATATTTAACTAGGTAGATCTCTAAGATCAATTGGATCTCTTCCAATTCCTAGATCCGGTAGGTGGACCACCAAGTCCGAAACATATATACAATATATATGCCAATATATCCAATATATTTTCCTAACCTTTTCCTCTGAATCAACTAAGCATTGGCTTTGGCTCAACAAGCTTAATGATTCCAGTTAAGCGGGACCCATTGACTTTGGAAAGCTTCGTAATCCATGTCGATGAACAAGAAGTGACCTTGATTTTGGCCAACAAATCACAATTTGCCCAAGACATGCGATATGGAACAAAACTTTCATGGTTCAAACACATCCGTGATGGACATTGATCTTGACTTTTGCCAACAAACCAATGCCAATCTTGGATCTTGAGAAAGAACCATTCAATGGAAGGAAAACGCTTAATATTTGATTGAGGGTTTTTCACGTAAATTGGCAATCAATTTATTATCTTTGATTAGGTCTCATCATACACCCTTAAGCATGCATTCTAAAAGTATAATAAGGCGCGATAAATTAAAAAATAATTATATGCAGATGGATATCTCACAAATTGTTCCTAGAAAAAATCATTATATTTCCTCTCCCCGGCTAGCACCATTTTAACTTCTACCCAATTACATAATACAATAAAGATAAAGGCTGGATACGCAGGCCCAATTTAATAAATTCTAAATTTATTACAACAATTTCCAAAATTGCCCTTACCCATCTAATATCCATCTGATATACATTATTCATACAATACATCCATGTATTCTCACAAAGCATGTTATTCAATCAATCTAATCCAATTAATTAATCTTTGAATTAAGTGATCATCCAATGTTCAAACAACGATTTGATTTGCGCGAGTCCAACTCGTTTGAGAATAAGTACTCAAAGTGCGTATTCTCGAATTATATTGAACTACAATTTTAAATCCAATTTAATTTTTATTCAATACTAATTCTTATTTAATTCCAAATTAAATAATTACATTTTTAATGTGTCTTTACGACTTAGATTCTAAATCTAATCTTAATGGGTCTCAAAGCCCAATTAACATCCAATGTCAATTTAATTAAAGTCCAATGGGCTTTCAATTAATTTCTTAAGGCATGGGCTTTGGCCAATATGGGTCAAACCCAAATGCCAAGGCCCAATTAAGGAATCACCTTATTTGCCATAAAATCAATTTTGGTCCATTAGGCCCAATTAATTTAAAAGGCCTATTTATTATATTTGGACTTTATGGAATGGTTTTAGGCCCAATTTGGATTCAATCCAATTGTCCTAAACCAACTTGGCCCAACCAAGCCCATAAGGCCCAAATATAACAATTTTAGCCCAATTTCAAATTTAAGCCTAATTAATTAAATTCCAATATTCCAAATATCACAATTTATTTAATTAAAGTTTATAGCCATAATTAATTATTTAAATTAACATTTCCAAAACATCAATTTAATTAATTAATCATGCTTAATCATTTTCAATACATGTCCAACATAATTGAAGCAAAATCAAGTCATAAACATGCTCTTAAGCTCATGGCAATATGGGCATTTTATATCCGATTTTGATTTCAATCCAATTAAATCACAAATCAATATACTCATGCATTTTAAACACATCCAATGATCTAAAAAACAAAAATCACCATGACATACAAGGTCCAATAGATTCGGCCAAGCTAGCAATTTGGGGAAAAATTATCTAATCATTTTTTTTCTCAAAATTAATCATGCATAACTATAAGTTATCATAATCTAAGCATACTCAAACCATCAATTTGAAGAAATCATGCATAAATCACAAAAGCCCCAAATTAAAGTCTATGAACCCTAATTATTCCATGCTTAAAATTGGCTCTTGATACCATTGTTGATTTCTCTAAGAACATGCATAGGATCATTTAAGCATAAAAGATGTGTGAATACGCAAAGTAATATAGCGGAAATTATACTCACTTTGATCGGTTTTATGAATGTGTTGACAACAAAAATTTGCCTCCTTTAGAAGTGCTCTAAGCTCCTCTCTTTGATTGTATGTTGAGCTCCAAGCTTGGTGAATGAATTCCAAACTCAATGGATGTTTCCCTATCACCTTTGTTGATTCCTTTAAGTGCTAGCTTAGGAAAATTTTGCTACAAAATTTTTCCTTTTGAAGAGAGCAACTCTCGGCTTTTGGAGATGGAGAGGAAGAGAGTGCAATTTTCGGTGAAAAGAGAAAAGAGATGGATAAGTGTGTTAAGTGAAATTATTTTCCAAAAAATAAAAGTCATATACCAAATACAACATTTGGCAAATGTCACTCAACCTATCAAATAAAATAATGAAATGTGTATTACAAGTTACCATCAACTAATACTAACTTCCATCACCATAAAGGTAAGTAAAGTGACAAGTGATGTGACTTGTGGTGGGCCCCACTTGATTCAAAATCCGAGTGGGCCCGTAAACACATTCCGGGCTCGGGTTCGTTAATTCTGAATTAACAAATTTTTCTGTTGCGACGTAATTAAATCAAATTTAATTAAATAATTATGCCTAGCAAAATTACTATTAAAGTCGCTCACGAATTAATTCTAAATTAATTCGTTCGCCCGAATTAAAATCTAATTTCATTTAATATATCGAATATATTAATTTTATCGATTAATTCCAAATTAATCGTTCTCTCTCTTCTATTCAAATTTTATCCCAGATAAATTCTGTCCGCAATTAATCCTAGATTAATTTTCTCTCTCTCATAATTAATCCCAGATTAATTATGTTCGAGTCATACGTCATCGGTGAATCTTCGGGAAGCGACCCATGAGATCTCTGGATATGTTGGTAGTAAATCTGGTCGTCGCACTATCCGAATACGTGTGTACCTCGTACCACGTTCTTACCGATTTACAAGACATGGTTGGCTTCTAGCAAGCACCGTGTCTTCCCAATTCTCCAGAAATATTCTTTAAGGAATATATAATCTTTGTCAGGTTTAGTATACGTAGTATTGCGTATTGTGATCCAGTATTGGATGTCACATGCAAGGCCTGGGGCTGGAATAGTGTCTGCCCAGTATGAAGCATATATCGGATCAGAAGTAACTAGTCTCTATAATCGGATAATCATGACCTTGTCATATTATCCCGATAGTTGCAACATAATAGAGAACCAGTTATGTATCCCTGCGTGATCCTCATCTCCATATGACTGAAGTGATACTTCCGTCTTGACATCACACCCAATACACTACGATTCTCAATAAACCCAGAAGAGGCATACACAGAACCTGTTAAAATCCCGGACGACCAAAACCAAAGCGTATTGATTGTCGCAAGTATTAGCGATGCAAGTCTCAAGTTAAGACCAAATACACCTACCCTGACGTGGATTCCCATAGACACAGAGCCATACTACCAATGGGATTCTGAGGGGTCTATCCAGAGCGAAGCTGTTCCCATACCATCGGTAAACACAACCTCCTATCACACTTGCATAAGTATCCAATACTTAAATATATGATAACTATGTCGTTATGCTCCCACAACGCGCACAAGTGCAATACTAGTCTATTCCGTATTATCGATGTCCAGTCTCGATAATACTACGACTATGGATATTTAATGATTAAACCTTAGTGGATTGATATTTTCTCATATCTTATAATCTGGAACTAATCATAAGGACTTTTATCATTTATATATTCAAGTAATCTAATTACAAAATGATAAAATAGCAATTTCCTTTGTCACATAGTTAATTTGTACAAAAACCACAATGTCTTTTACAAATAGTGACGTTATGGGTCATAATTGTCTAACAGGTCCCACATCCGCCCAACAAGCTTCATTTCGACCATTTCCCATTCTACGGTTGTGTTTAATTCATCCATGAATATCGGTCCTAGATTCATCAAGTACTTTAGGGAATCCAGCCTTCAAAATTCTTATGGAAGCGACCTCACTTCTTACTTGAAATAGGTGATCTAATATGAAAGGTATTTTGTTCATACCACTATTAGGACTCTTCATACACTTTATATAAGGCAAAAACATTGAGAGTAACTTAAACCTTCTTGATCAAACACTCTCTTCATAATCTAAGCTCACACATTACACCTTCATATCATCTTAGTGAGATTTGTTTACTTGGGTTACAAACTCACACTCTTGAATCTTCTTTATCACTTGTGGGTACCCAAGTTGTGTTATGATCTTATATCTTAAATACTTGTGGTAGTGAAATCCCTTGTTTAGTGGGTATACTCAAAAATATAATTTGTGTCAATGTTAAAAAGTGAACCTAAGTGATAAAGCTCTTGATGCTGTAAAAGATTTTAAGTGAACCTAGGAAAACTCTTAGTTCAGGGCGAACCATGAAAAACTCTTGGTTTTTAAGTGAGCCACGAAAAACTTTCGTGTAAGTTATGGATTCAACTTCACATAGTGAAAAGCTTCAGGCGTGGCTTGGGGAGTGGATATGCAAAGATTTAGCTGAACCACTATAAATTTGGTGTCAAATTTCTCTATCCCTTAACTCTTTATTTATCGCAAGTTATATTTTATATTTGAATATCATTTAGTAACTTATATTTGAGAATATATTGTAATTGAGAAAATTACACATTAAGATTAATTGATAAAGCTACTAACTTAATAGCTTAAAATCGAAAAGAATTATAATTCCGCATAATATGGTCATTACCCAATTCACTCATACTCCCCCTCTCTTAGGTATAGAGATTGTTATTTGTGTGTGCTTGTAGGTAATTTTAATTGTTATTAGAGCGAGGTATTCTCAACAAATACTTAATCGTCCGAGAATCAAGCATGGCCTCCACAAGCTACACAACGAATCTTGTCGAGGGATTTACGATAAATAAACCACCATTCTACACCAAAACCGACTACAACTATTGGAATATGAAAATGTTAAATTATCTCATTGTCGTGGATATTCCCTCATACAAAAAATGGTCACTAGAGGTTATAAAATGTCGATGAAGATGGATAGTAACGATATGGAAATTCCTAAGCCGCAATCTGAGTGGACCAATGAAGATTATATGGAAGCCTCTAATAATGCAAAGGCTCTAAATTATATTTTTTTTACAATTGATCGGAGTCAAATCAACAAACTTCTAGAATTTGGAAATGCGTATGAATTATGAAAAACATTAGAAATGGTCTATGAGGGCACAATCCAAGTCAAAGAGTCAAAGATCAACCGGTTCATGTGCGAGTTCAAGATGAAATCCAGTGAAGAGGTTCAGTAAATGATTTCAAGGTTCACAATGATTGTGAATCAACTTGGTGCTTTAGGGAAAAGCATTGATTGAAGTGATCAAGTGAAGAAAATTTTTAGGTCACTCCTAAGAGAATATAGAATTTGCACTGCCTCCATCAAGGAATCAAATAATATCAAAAATTTGAAATTATATGATTTGGTGGGAAATTTTTAGAATATGAGATGGAGATCAAGATGGATTTAAAGAAAGAATAAGAGAAAAATAAAAAAGTGAATAGTCCTTAAGTCATTTGTGAGAAAATTATATAGTGCTAACTCAAGTGATGAAGAAGATGATAGTGATAAAGAGTTTGCACATTTGACAAAGAAGTTCAAGAAATTTCTCAAATCCGAAAAGTCTAAAGGAAAATCTCGGATGGATGAAAATAAAGAAGAGAATTGACCAAAGAAGCACAAGAATGATAAAATAATTTGCTATGAGCGTGAAAAGTTGGGTCATATAGTTATTGATTGTCCTACGAGGAGATTCAATGGAAAATTCAAGAAGAATGCAATGAAGGCAACTTTAAATAATAGTGACTCAAGATCATCCATTGGAGAAAATGAAGAGAGGACTACAGATCTTACACTCATGGCAATTGATGATGATAATAATGACCTTCTAGATGCGAGTGACCAAGAAAAAGTACATGACTTCTTCGAATATGATTAATTGTCTGATACTTTCAATAAATTACATGAATTATATGACTTGTTAAGAAAGAAACATAAAATGATAAAAAAAAATGAGCATTCATCTTTATTACATGATCGTGGATTAATTGTTGAGAAAAATGGAATGCATGAAAAGGAAATTGCATGCTTAAAAGATGAGAGGCTAAAACTTGAAAAGAGCATATCTAGCATGTCATCTAGTTCTAGTACATGTGAGTGCAACACCTTAAAAAATGAAGATATTGTTGATTTTCACTCAATAGTAACAAAACTCACTTTGGGAGAGAAAAAAATTAAAATATTTCTTGGATCCTAAAGATGTGCATTTAATAGAGAAGGATTATGATATAGGTCTTACATCAAAAGGAAATTTTTGAAAAATTATTTTGTTAAGGCATTCACTTCTTATACACATGTTACTACTGATGCAAATATCGCATGTCATGCATGCAATAAAAAAAAGACACAAATTATTTGATTTCATGTATAAAAATGTAAAAGTGAACGCATGAGTTCCCCTATATGTTAGGGATATGCCCTATACCCAACTTGTGGATGGGCTATATGTACATGTATTTGTAATATTTTCATTAATTAATAAAATGGCAATCTTTATTATACTTGTCTTACATAACTTATATAAATCATCAACACTGTAATAAAGCCCTTGGAGTAATAAGACGATGGCTTCCACGCCTTATGAGAATCATTACTCTTAAATGTTTCTAGTCATAGTTTTGTGAATAATCTGGGCGTTCACAAAGCGGAGAGACTAGCATGATGATATGATCTGCCCTTAAGTGGGGTAGCAGATCTCATAGGCTACTAGCGGAGATCCGTCCGCTTGGTGTATCACATGGATGCATGAGTTACTCGTTTCCATCGAACTGACCGCCGAAAGTTTTCATATGGAGTGTTTATCCCATGTGTCTGTGAGAACTTTCATGTATCGATTATATGACTAGTCATTAGACTTGAGGTCTTTACAATCTTATGTGTGGATCAAATAACTTTGACATTCTCCTTCCCCGGTTCAAAAGATCCGGTCATAAGGGTATGATTGGGTCATTTGTTGAAACATATGAAGTTTATAAAGATACAACAGAGAATCACCACTCTCTCGGATAATATTTTCTTATAAGAGTAGTATTCCAGTTCACAGGTTGATATGTGTGATCAGTGCTTGAGACTGTGGCCACAGCAGAAGAATCATGTGAGATTCTTGGGTTAGCACGATTCATGACACTATCAACATCATACCTTTGACTATATGGGTAGACACTTTTCGTACCCTAGGTGAATAGGTGGGGATAAAGTAAGGCGAGGGACCGTATCATATGTAAATCGCATACAGAATGGGTATATATATCTTTCCTTCTCATTTGGGGGCCTTGGCATGTTGTTAGATGTCAACCTTAGTCATTGAAATCGAACGACCATCTGATTAGAGGATAATTTATGTTCGATTAAATTATCACGATTCATTTCATGTCCAACTTGAGGGGAACCCAAAAGGTCACACACAACAAAGTCGAAATCAATGGTTAACAGTGCACAGTACATATTTAACAGCATATATGATTGCTGTAGGAATTGTTCATAAATGGTTCAATATGTTTAATTATTGAACAGATCATTTATGAGGTTCCATAGTGGTTTAGGGATTGGTGAATGACGATAGGGGCACTTTGGGAATTGGAATAAAAAAATAAATAAAAAAAAAACTATTCACGTGAATAGTACCGTGTGAATAGTGAAATTTTTTTTGTTATTTTTGTTATTTGTTTTGAATTCTAATTCGGCCCAAACTCTTATTATGGTTTTATAATCTCATTAAATTAAGATCCAATGGCTAAGATTAAATTGGCTTTTATCCCACATCGGATTCTTAATTAATTTTGTTGTCTTTGGAGCACTATATAAACCCAAAGAATTTTTCACAAATTTTTGCACCAAACCTTTCAAATCTTGGGTTTATATAAGTGAACAACTCTAAAGTTTTAAGAGTAAGCCACTGATTTTGAGGATCCTTAAGTCTAATTGACTAGAGGAACCTCGAGTTAAAAGTTTTGAGGTATTTGTCTAGGCTAGCACCAAGGGAAAAATACCCGTGCACTCAAGGCGTAGTCCTGCCGTTGAGTTTTGGCTTTGGTGTGTGCATCTTTGGAGACCACACACTTGGGTGGCTCTTTGGAACATGGAAGAGCTTGCTGAGTTCGAGAAAAACTTGTAGATTGGAGGGAGGACTGGAGGAGTCTACGGTTCAAGTAAGTCTTTTTCTTTCTTTATTTTAATTAGAGTTCTTATGATAGTTAGCATGTTTAGGTTTATGTTCTTTGCATGTTTTATGAGTTTTATGCTTAGAATATATAGTAACATGCCTAGGCTTGTAGAATAATAAAAACAAATGGGTCTTGGGCAAAGGGAAAGCGGCATCATAATTTTAATTATTTATTTTTCCGCTGCGCACTCGCGGCCTCTTCCCAACACTATGAACCAAGATTAACCTCCATAGACCCAATAAAATTTGGGTACCAAAATGTGCTTAAATGATTTTATGTGGGTGACCGGCGTAATCACACGCGTATAACGCAAGCGCACGTATCGTTCAAGTAGTATAAAAATTATCGATCCAACGATGACTTAATACCTAAGCTATTAATTTATGAAGCCAAATTATTACAAGTATCTAATGGATTGGTTGTTTGATTGGATGGTGACTTTAAACTTAAAACAAGTAGATAAAATTGCACGAAAGTAAATTAATGAAAATTCAATATTATGAAACCATCCAGGGTTGTGAATCCTTCCAATATCTTTAAAAGATGAAGTGGTTATCTTACGTTTGTGCAATATATTGGTTTATTAACCTGGAACACGAAAATATGTAAAAGCCTCTTTCGATGGTTAGATACAAATATCCAGTATAACCCAATTAATCATATTCATATGTCAACCAAGTTACCTGAATTCATTAAGATTAAGTTCCAATTATGGCTACCCCAGCCCGACAGGTATATTCCTATCCTGTAAGGAAATCTATTAAAGGGTTATCTATCCTCAAGGAAGATCGTGGGTTATTGAGTCTAATGTTTAAACCTAAAATTTATTTTCCAAGTTTATTTTAAGTTTACTAGATCAATCTTATTAATGGCCAATTAACAAGAAGCATTAAGACTAAGACTCAATAAATAAACCTTTATATTACCCAAACCGTAAAATAACCCCTTATAAACCAGTGATATTGGAAATCATCACAACCCCAGATAACGGGCTTAGTTACAACAAATATCTAAGGTTAGTAAAAGCTTAAATAAAATAAAAGATATAAAGTAAAATCTGTAAATAAAACAATAAAGAAAATATTGGGGTTAGAGGATTCACTTTTAATATTTCAAAATTAGAAATCTCCCTTATTATCAATGTTTACCGATTAATTAATTATATTTAACCAAACCATAAAGGCGGTTTGTCTCGATTAAATCCAACTGACCATATAGACGGTAACAAGGTTATTACCTAAACCGACCATATAGGCAGAAACTACGTTTGAAATGTAAAACCGACCATATAGGCAGTAAATAAGGTTGTCACCTAAACCGACCGTATAGGCGGTAACTAATTAATCCAAATTTTAATTAAAATAAGGGAGATTAATATAATTTATTATATTAAAAGTCTCACATTTTCACCCCAGCAGAATGAGATTACCTGCTCATGCTGTAAATGAAAACACACAAAATTTTATTAATTAAATAAAAATAAAATACAAGAAAACTTAAATAAATACACAAGACACTTTTCTTTAGGTTTTCATGGAGAAATTCCTCCAAAGAAAGCATGAAAATTTTACAAAGTTTAGCTTGGTATTTATAGGCAAATCTAAAGGCTTCCACCAATTTCACCACCAATTGCTCCACCAAATATGGCATCAAACATGGCACCAAACATGGCACCAACATGTTTGGTGGAAGTTTGACAATTTTTTTTTTTTTTTATTATTTTTTTATTATGAAAATGATTTTAATAATTACACATAACATACTTCCGAATGTTTTATCAATTTCGGTCATAGAAACTTCAGAATCCGAAATTATTATGAACTTCAAAGTTGTATCTCTTTGAGTCTTCTTTAATCTGGAACTTGAATCACCTCAATCCGATGTTGGAGTAAAGAGTTATGGCCAAAATACGACAATTGCGCAAAGGTGGAATTTCCTAAATTGTACTTCGTTAGAACGCCATTTCAAGTTTCCAATCTCCAAAATCAAAATGTCAAGTCCAGTTTTTACCCTTATTTGAACCACATTTCGTCCTAAATAATTCCATTAAGTCCCAATTTTATTTTATCTGCAAAATAAACTAAAACACATCAAAACGTTCATCAAACCCGAGACACTAAACAAAATATTAGGTAAAAGGGACGGTAAATATTGATATATTTTCCGCTCATCAGTGGGAAATTTTAGGAAAAGTGAATAATGAGAAATACAACTGATCCCAAAGACTCGACACAAAATGAGGAAAGAGCTCAAAAAGAAGAACATCAAAACTCTACCTCTAAAAGACTAAGTTTCAAACTTGGTGGATTTGTCACTTTGTGACAATGGTAAAAGGTAAAATTTATGTTTATGAAAATATTGGTACCGTTTCCTCTACCTTATATAAGTATGCTTAAATTTTTGACATGAATTAAATTTAATTATAAACCATGCTATTGATTGGGGTTTTGAGCTAAATTGTATTAACCTATGCATGATTGTATCTTTTTAAGCTCAATTGGTATCATATATGACTTATTTCTATTTATGATATGTGTGATCCTTTTGGATTATTAATATTGAATATATTTTGCCATCGATCATTATTTTTTAAAAATGGAATGCATATATATTGGTATAACTTGAATGATTTTGATGACTTATGCATGAATTTTAGATTATATGGTTAAAAGGGAGAAAATAATAATGGTGCATGTTTATGAATTTTAATATATTTTTTATACACATGATTGGTTTATATCTCTTTGTGCTTAATTTTTGCTTCTCCATCCTTTTTGATAATGTCAATGAGAGAGAAATCATTGAATGAGAGATAATACTTGTGTTACCTTCACCCTTGTATTAAGGGGGAGTAATTTTGTATACTAATGTATTTGTCTAAGTTTTATAGAGCTATATTGAAAAGCAGTCATATATTGAGGGGAAACTAATATTGAGGGGGAGCCATAATCGTGTACTAAGGGGGAGCAAATTTGTGTACTAATGTGTTTGTCTAAGTTTTATAGAGCTATACTAAAAGGTAATCACATGTTAAGGGGGAGCTATAATCGTCAACAAATTTGGAACACTCATAGCTCACAAGTTTTAAAGGTTGTCATCATCAAAAAGGGAGAGACTGTTGGCGCCATTGAACTCAATGAAGGATTTTGATGATGCAACACAAGAGACTTTGACGCGCATTCGTGAGCATTACAGAAAGTTATTGAAGCAAAATGGATGTAAAGACTCAAGCGTCTAATGAAGAATATCTAGTATGATCTTATATCTCAGAGCTTTCATTATAAGTGAGTCTATAATTCAAGTAAGGACTCATTAACATTCATATAGATGCATTAGGATCAAGTGCAAAAATTTTAATCCTTCAAATCCTGAGATTTCTACAGTGGAACCGGTATACCAGTCCCTGATACCGGTAAATCGGTACCCCTGCTCTATTCTGAGCAGTTTTGCATCGCCTTGATGAGTAGAAAATATATCAATATTTACCACCTCTTTAACTTAATATTTTGTTTAGTTTCTCGGGTTTGATGAACGTTTTGATGTGTTTTAGTTTATTTTGCAGATAAAATAATATCGGATCTCAATGAAATCATTTAGGACGAAATATGGGTCAAATAAGGGCAATTATTGGACTTGATATTTTAATTTTGGAGATCGGAAACTTGAAAGGGCGTTTTTGACGAAGTGCAGTTTTGGAAATTCCAATTTTGTGCATCTGTCGTATTTTGGGCATAACTTTTTACTCCGATATCAGATTGAGCTGATTCAAGTTCCAGATTAAAGAAGACTCAAATATCTACAGGTTCGAAAGACAAAATAATTTCGAATTCTGATGATTTCATGCCCGAAATTGATGAACCATCCAAAAGTGTGTTGTGTGTAATTATTAAAGTCACTTTCAATCATTTTCAAAACAAAAAAATAAATAATAAATAAATAATAAAAATTATCAAATCATCACCAAACATGATAAGAGATTAGTGGAGCAATTAATAATGGATTTGGTGGAGCAATTAGTGAAGCAATTAGTGGAGCAATTAATAATTGATTTGGTGGATGATTTGATGGAGGCAAAATTTTGCCTATAAATACCAAGCCATTTCATTTGTAAAATTCATACTTTCTTCTAAGGAATTCCTTAAGAATACTAAGAAGATTGTATCTTGTTTGTTTATTTACAGATTTCAATAATTAATTTCCGCTTTCGCACTTTCTTTTCTTTACTTTTCAGTTTTTACTTTCCGCAATTTACTTTTACGCACAGTACTTTTCTTTCTTTAATTTTCAGTTTTTACTTTTCAGTAATTTACTTTCAGCAATTTACTTTCAGCAATTTACTTTTCAGCAATTTACTTTCAGTAATTTACTTTCAGTAATTTACTTTTCAGCATTTAATTTTCAGTGTTTAATTTCAGCATTTACTTTCAGTATTTTACTTTCAGTATTTAATTTTCAGTATTTTACTTTATGTCTTTTATTTTATTTAAGTTTTTTTTACTACCCGTAAATATGTGTCGTAACTAAGCCAGTTATCTGGGGTTGTGATGAAATCCAATATCACCGATTTATAAGGGGTTACATTATAGCTTGGGTAATATAAAGATTTATTTATTGAGTCTTAATCTTAATGTTTTTTCATTAATTGGCCATTAATAAAATTGAACTGGGAAACTTAAAATGAACTAGACATAGGGATTTTAAGTTTAAGACCTTAGACTCAATAGTCAACGATCTTCCTTGAGGATAGATAACCTTTTAATAGATTTTCTTACAGGATAGACATATACCTGTCGGGCGGGGGTAGCCATAATTGGAATTTAAACTTAATGAATCCAGATAATTTGGTTGACATAGACATATGGTTCAATTGGGTTAAACTGGGTATTTGTGTCTGACCATCGACAGAGGCTTACACATAATTTAGTGTTCCAGGTTAATAAATCAATATATTACCCAACTTTAAGATAATCACTTCATCTTTAAAATGATATTGGAAGAAATCACAACCCTAGATAGTTTTTAATATTGAATTTTCTTAAAATCTACTTTCGAACAATTTTATTTACTTGATTTTAAATTTAGAATCGTCACCATTTCAAATCAATCAAACAACCTGTTAGATACTAGTAATCATTTGACCTCATAAAATTAATAGATTAGATATTAAGTCCTCGTGGGATCGATATTTTTATACTACTTGAACGATACGTGCGCTTGCGTTACACGCGTGTGTAAGCACCGGTCAAGTTTTTGGCGCCGTTGCCGGGGAACTTATTTATCTTTTACTATTAGTTTAGGGGTTAGATACGTTACTTGTATCTAATTTCTTTTTACTTATTGCTTTTGTTTTCTTGTGTTTCAGGTTCTCAGAAACTACATGAGACGAACCAGAAGCTTTGAACTCCGACCGCTTGACCCAGAAATTGAAAGAACCATTAGACAGTTGAGAAGGGAAAGGCGAGAAGGCCAAGAAGCAATCATTAACATGGAACCTGAACCGTTGGAGGTTGCACCACCAATTCCCATTCGAGACAGAACCATTCTGGTGGTTGACAGACTCATTTCCTGTATTGTACTTCCTCCCTTACCAACAAATGCGTGTGACATTAAAATATGCATTTAGATGATTCAGCGGTCAGTTCAGTTCGGGGGGAATGCAACTGAAGATCCTAATGCCCTCATCAGTAACTTCCTGGAAGTTTGCGGTACTTTCAACTACAATAGAGCATCAGAAGAAGCAATGAGACTGCGTGTTTTCCCATACTCCTTGAAGGACATAGCTAAAGCTTGGCTACATTCACTACCAGCAGGTTCTATCACAACTTGGAACACTTTAGCCACCAAATTTCTTGCAAAGTACTTTCCACCAGCCAGAACTGGAAAGCTGAGGAATGACATCACATCCTTTCTGCAACAAGACTCAGAAACTCTCTACGAAGCTTGGGAAAGGTGTTGGACAATTATGACCCATAGCGTCACTATTTGTATAGATCACGGTGTTGTTGTACAAATTAACTATGTAACAAAGGAGATTGCACTCTTATCATTTGTGATTAGATCACCAAGATATATAAATGATGAGAGGTCCCTATGATTTGTTCCTGGACGGAGAATGATATGAGACAGTATCAGTCCACGAAGGATAAATCATTAAACATCCCTAGTCAGAGCATTATCAAGATTGGACATCGATAAATGCGTAAAAGACTAGTATTACACTTGTGCGCGTTTGTGAGAGCACAACGGCATAGTTCTCATATATTTGGGTATAGGACACTCATGCAAGTGTAATAGGAGGTTGTGTTTCACCGATGGTACGGGAAACAGCTTCGCTCTGGATAGACCCCCTCGGAATTCCATTGGTAGTATGACTACATGTCTATGGAAGTCCGAAATCAGGGTAGGTGTATTTGGTCTTAACATGAGACTTGCACCGCTAATGCATACGACAATCAATATACTTTGGTTGAGGTCATCCAGGGCTTTAATCGGTTCCTGTGTATGCCAATTCTGGGTATATCGAGAATCGTAGTGTATTGGGTGTGATGTCAAGATGGAAGTGTCACTCCAGTCATATGGAGTTGATGATCGCGCAGGGATACAGAACTGGTTCTCTATATAAGGTTGCAACCGTCGGGATAATATGACTTGGTCATGATTATCCGATATTAAAGAGACTAGTTGCTTGTAATTCGATATATGCTTCGTACGAGGCAGACACTGTACCAGCCCCAGGCCTTGCATGTGATCATCCGATACTGGACAGAAATACGCAATACTACGGTATACTACGCTTGATACATATCCTTTATTCCTGTAAGGATATTTCCGGAGAATTGGGAAGGCATGGCGCTTTGCTAGAGGCCAGCCTTGTCTTGTAAATCGGTAAAACGTAGTACTTGGTACTTACGTGTTCGGATAGTCCGACGACCGTATTTACTGCCAACATATATGGGGATCTCATGGGTCGCTTCCCAAAGATTCACCGATGACGTATGACTCGCACTTTATATTAATCTGGGATTAATTTATGATGAGAGAGAAAATTAATCTGGATTAATTACGGATATATTTTATCTGGGATAAAATATCATTAAAATAGAGATAACGGTTAATTTGGAATTAATCGTGATATTAATATATTGGATATATTAAAAGAATTGGATTTCGAACGAATTAATTTAGAATTAATTCGTTAGCGACGTGAATAGTGACTTCGCTTGGCGTAATCATTTAATTACGACGCAACGGAAAATTCGTTAATTTGGAATTAGCAAATAATCTCGGGCTCGGGTTTGCTAATTCCAAATTAATGAATTTTTATTGCGTCGTAATTAAATGATTACGCCAAGCGAAGTCACTATTCATGTCGCTAACGAATTAATTCTAAATTAATTTGTTCACCCGAATTAAAATCTAATTTTAATTCCGCGTCGAAATCTAATTTCTTTTAATATATCCAATATATTAATATCACGATTAATTCCAAATTAACCGTTATCTCTCTTTTAATGATATTTTATCCCAGATAAAATATATCCGTAATTAATCCTAGATTAATTTTCTCTCTCATCATAAATTAATCCCAGATTAATATAAGTGCGAGTCATACGTCATCGGTGAATATTTGGGAAGCGACCCATGAGATCCCCGGATATGTTGGCAGTAAATACGGTCGTCGGACTATCCGAACACGTAAGTACCAAGTACTACGTTTTACCGATTTACAAGACAAGGTTGGCCTCTAGCAAAGCGCCATGCCTTCCCAATTCTCCGGAAATATCCTTACAGGAATAAAGGATCTGTATCAAGCGTAGTATACCGTAGTATTGCGTAATTCTGTCCAGTATCGGATTATCACATGCAAGGCCTGGGGCTGGTACAGTGTCTGCCCCGTACGAAGCATATATCGGATTACGAGCAACTAGTCTCTTTAATATCGGATAATCATGACCAAGTCATATTATCCCAACGGTTGCAACCTTATATAGAGAACCAGTTTTGTATCCCTGCGCGATCATCAACTCCATATAACTGGAGTGACACTTCCGTCTTGACATCACACCCAATACACTACGATTCTCGATATACCCAGAATTGGCGTACACAGGAACCGGTTAAAGCCCTGGACGACCTCAACCAAAGTATATTGATTGTCGTATGCATTAGCGGTGCAAGTCTCATGTTAAGACCAAATACACCTACCCTGATTTCGGACTTCCATAGACATGTAGTCATACTACCAATGGAATTCCGAGGGGGTCTATTCAGAGCGAAGCTGTTTCCCGACCATCGGTGAAACACAACCTCCTATTACACTTGCATGAGTGTCCTATACCCAAATATATAGAACTATGTCGTTGTGCTCTCACAAACACGCACAAGTGTAATACTAGTCTTTTACGCATTTATCGATGTCCAATCTCGATAATGCTCTGACTAGGGATGTTTAATGATTTATCCTTCGTGGACTGATACTGTCTCATATCATTCTCCGTCCAGGAACAAATCATAGGGACCTCTCATCATTTATATATCTTGGTGATCTAATCACAAATGATAAGAGTGCAATCTCCTTTGTCACATAGTTAATTTGTACAACAACACCGTGATCTATACAAATAGTGACGCTATGGGTCATAATTGTCCAACAATCTCCCACTTGGCCTATAGCCAGTCACTCGAGTCTCTGACACCCGAACTATGTACGGTTGGCTCAAATTGCTGAGAAAAAACTTTCGTCAGCGGATTTGCGTGATTATCGTCTGACGCGATTTATACGATCATCACATCGCCACGATGTATGATACGAACGAATCAGATGAATATCGAAGTATGTATCTGGATCATTGATGAGACCATTAATTCTTTAGTCTGTGCTGACGTCTAGCTCAGCTGCTAACAGAATTATATCTAATCTAATTAGATTCGTTATCGACCCAAATGGCTTCTATTGCCGCTTCAGCTGCAGAAATAATCCGCATTTGTTGTTTATATGGTAACAGTATCTTGCTTGGAAGATTTCCAGCTCACTGTTCCATTATTCAAATTGTATAGTACTGTTTGCGACTTTTAGTCATTTTATCGGTTTAGGAAACTTGCTACAGTGATCCCAGTCACTTCAAGTTCTCCATCTCCATAGATTAAGACAGCATCCTTAGTTCTCTAAGATACTAACGGATGTTCTTAACATCAATCCAGTGACTATCACTCGGATTGGCCTGTTTGTGAATCCATATGCTTAAAGCATATGAGACACGAGGTCGCGTACATTAATTTTTCAATGTACGATTTCTCAGAGAGTTTTAACAACTTTAAATCTTTCCCAGAAGATCTTTATTCCTTGAATAAAGGTTGTTTCTCCCAAGAATTCCACGGAGAATTTTCGAAAGTCAAGCTTTTACCGATAGTTATTTTGGGAATATCATTTCCAAGAAATGACATATTATCATCATTATTTATAGACAGTATTTTCAGTGCGCTCCCACTAACCTCCTTATATACACAAGAATCCTTTCATTTTGAATTAAATCATACTCTATTATGATTACCTCAAAACGATAATTCCAAGAACCTATGCTTGCTTCAATCCAAACATGGATCGAATAACCTGCAAACCTTGTTTGCTAGTTTTGGTACGACAAAACCGACAAGATATTATAAACATCCTCCAAAAGGTTTCCTTTTCAGGAAAGCGATTTTGCTGTTCCAGCTGTCATATTTCATAAATGAAACATACAGCATTAGCAAGCATTATCCAAATGGATTTACCGTGGCAACAAGTAAAAGGTTGAATCGAAATCAACACAATGTTGATAACGATACCTTTCCGCTAAAAGCCTAGCTTTATACGTTGGTATGTTGCCTTCCATGTACGTCTTCCTTGAAGACTTATATAGTACCAGTAGGCTTAATGCCTTGCGGTACATCAACTAGTATCCAAACTTGTTGATATACATGGAATCCATTTCGGACTCATGGCACTTTGCCATAATATGGAGTCGATACATTGTATCACTTCCTCATACGTAGTCAGTTGGTATACCTCAAAAAGATTGACATCTTTATAAGGTGAGATCAGAAACCCATACCCCAGGTTATTTTCTGAATCTCTCCGACCTACGCGGTTCTTGTGTATTCAAAGATTAATGTTATAGTTTCATCCTTGATGAACTATATGTGTTCCATTAGGATTCGATGCCTAGAATAGTATTACTCCAATTTACATCGAGTTTTACTATCCTCCCACTTACCACTACATATCGGTATTCCTCTCAGGAAGACCGCATGGTGAGCAACAATCTAATTGTTCTCTTGTGAGATGTATAAGTACAATACTTATGGTATCCCTAGGATAACCTACAATTGGCATTTATCCAATTTGGGTTCTAGTTTGGCATCATCCAAACGTATGCCCAGCATACCCAAATTTTCAGGAATGTGAAACCTGGTTTCTTTCATGTTCATATCTAATGTGATATCTATCAAACAGATTATAATGGAACCTTATTCTAAATAAGTTCTTGCACTGTTATATCGTATCCGTTGAAGGAAATGGTAGCTCAGAGCGACTCATGATTAACCTTAATTATGTCTAACATAATTTGGTTTATCCCGTTCGGATACACACCGTTAAATTGACGTGTTCCGGGAGGAGTCTTCTATGAAAGAATACTATATTCTTTCATGTATATTAGAAACTTATTGCTTAAGTATTTTCCATTACGGTCTTACCGTGACGGTATAATACTTTAGCCGCTCTGTTTGTCTATTTCGTGTCGAAACTATAAAAGTTTCTGATTTGTGTTCTTCAAAAGAAACACATAACCATAACGCGATGTCACATCCGTAAGGTCACGAAATATTCATATCCACATCTAGCCTAGCTAGACATGGACCCTCTTGCTTCACTATGAACTAGGGCTAACAGGTCGGTGGTATTTACACTTTTACCAAGTAAATAGTGTTATAGGCACATTGCCCAATAAACTGGATTCGTAGACTTTATTTGATTGGAATCAAATCAGTCCTGGTACCCGCTCTTCAAAAGTGCGGATATACGATTCTTGTTTAATGTGTCTCAGACAACATTGCCACAATTAGTTTCTCCTGATCAAATCAGTTTGAGCTATTTGTTTGCCATGTTATATATTTGAGATATTTTATATTCAAAATATAAATTCTGTTATTTCACATCTAATGTGTTTATCTCAATATCATCTTTATATAATAATACACTTTAGTGTTCTAGAATATAAAGGTTCACCCGCAGCGGGTTAAACACTGATATAGAGATAATGTATCTAGTCAAACTAGTACATTATAACAGTTTCCAAATTTTGGTACACACCCGAGGGTAGTTCCTAAACTTAGGTATCTACGGTTAAAAAAACAGCGACTTTCGTCCGTTTCCAATTCGCAGATTAATCTCAACAGAAGTCAGTATCCTGTTCAAAACAGATTCTAAACATCAATATATATTTATGTACCACACTAAGTATCTAAAATCCAATTTTAATACTAGTAATGAACATAATGTTGACAAACATATTTGAAGTCAGAGCCTTGCTCGTCTTCAATTCCTTCATGTCTGCTTTGTCCAAACGGCAGTCACACTTCCGCGATCCCGTTTGTCACATTTTAAGAAGACATTTTGGGATATGTCTTTTATCTTCCCAGAAGATTAAAATGATTTTGCCTTTGCCCTTTTCAACACTCCAGAAGCCTTTGGCCAAGCCTTGGCCTTCTAGAATATCGAAGTAAAGTGCGACTTGCGCTACTTGCCTAATTGCAAAGTTTGACTTTGTCTCCTTGAGAACAGTCATTTACTCTCCAAGAGTTTACTATTGCAATATTAGTACTTCTAAAGTCTAATTTAGATCTTTGAAGATCCTTCAATTTCTTTATCATACTTTAAGGATCTAATCCTTAGTTCTGATTCAGAAATTAAGGAGTCTACTACGACAAGCTTAATGGATTAAGCACTGAAGTTATCATCACATAATCTTCCAAAGATTATGCTCTACTGTTTGCTTAACTCCGGGCTTAGGCCTAATATTATTTTATCAAATAAAATAACTTATCAGTTTTTCCAGGACCATCCTGAAATTATTCCCAATTTTGAAAATTAAACCATTTAATCACATTTTCCCTAGGATTATGTTTTAAATGATAATGTTTCAATTTTATCACTTGATTTTAATAGTCCAACTATTTAATCAACGATTAAGGTACTATTAAATATAATGATTATCATAGTCTTACTATTTTAATCAACTATACTTTAATTAAATCAAATATATTGATTATCATCCAATTATATAATCACTTATAAATGAATTGTTTGAATATATAGTCCAACTATTTATTAAAACAACAATTTAAATATTAGTCCAACTAACATTTAATTTATTTGACGAATGATATTTGTTTTGAGCGCGTATGGCGAGTAATTGAACGAATATTGCGAATTCAATTCTTGCCTCCCACTATTTTTCCGGCGAGCCTCTAACCCTCTGTCGAGTACTCGGGAAACCGCGTTTCCTAGTGGGCTAGGATCCCGTTAAATATCACACAATCTTGACTTTGGCCAACAAATTGTATGATAATTAACTAGGTAGATCTCTAAGATCGATTGGATCCAATCCAATCCTAGATCCGGTAGGGGGACATCCAAGTCCGAAACATATATCTTATATATGCCAATACATCCAATGTATTACCTAACATTTTTCCTCTGAATCAACTAAGCCTTGGCTTTGGCACAACAAACTTAGTGATCTCAGTCAAGCGCGACCCATTGACCATGGAAAGCTTGTAATCAATGTCGATGGACAAGAAGTGGTCTTGACTTTGGCCAACAAACCACAACTTGGACATGACACTGACATATAACAAAGCCTTCGTGATTCAAACACATCTTCGACAGACAAAGGCCTTGACTTTGGCCAACAAACCAATGCCGTCTCGAATCTTGAGTGAGAATCACTCAATGGAAGGAAAGACGCTTATATTGTTTGAGGGTTTTTCGCGTACAAATTGGCAACCAATTTATTATTTTTGTTAAGGTCTCATCATCATACACCCTTAAGCATGCATTCTAAACACATAATAAAGCGTATATGAAAAATAATAATGATATGCGGATGGATACTTTACACAATGATCCTATATCAAATCTCTCTCTTTCTCTCTCCCGCTAGCACAAATATTTCCTCTACCCGTTACACTACACTTCTAAAGAAACCTTATTTACATTGAGGGGAATAGGTGAGAAGATAATACAAAGAAATGAGAGGTAATAAGGTTGGACATGCAGGTCCAATTAATAAATTAAATTTATTATACAATTTCTAAAATTGCCCCACCATCTAATATACATCCGATATACATTATTCATGCATCGAAACCATGTATTCACACAAGCATGTTATCAATCAATCTAATCAAATTAATTAATCTGATAATTAGTGATCATCCAATGTTCAAACAACGATTTGATTTTGCTCGAGTCAAACTCGTTTTTGCGAATAAGTACTTAAAGTACGAATTCCCGAATTAAATTAAACTACAACATTAAATCTAATTTAATATGCATTTAATTCTAACTCACTATTTAATTCCAAATTAAATATCACACACTTTAATAATGAACTTTTACGACTTAAATTCTAAATTTAATCGTTACGAGTCTCAAAGCCCGATTAACGTCCAACGTCAATTTAATTAAAGTCCAATTGGCTTTTAATTAATTTCTTAAGGCGTGGACTTTTGGTCAACTCGGGTCAAACCGATAACCAAAGTCCAATCCGGGATTTACCCCCATAAGCCCAAAAATTAATTTTGGCCCATTAGGCCCAATTAAATTACAAAAGTCCATTAAGTCGCATTTGGGCTTTATGGAAGCGGTTTTGGGCCCAATTGGATCCAATCCAATTTGCCTAAATCCAACTTTGTACAACAAAGCCCATTAAGCCCAATAACAACACTATAGGCCCAAATCCAATTATAAGCCCAATTTAATTAAATACAAAAATTCAAATTTCATACTTTAATTAACTAAAGTGCATTAACATAATTAATCACCCAAATCATTTATTTCCAAAACATAAATTAGGCTAATTAATCATGCCATCTACATTAATTAGTGTCCAACACAAATTAATAAAAATCAAACCCAATTACATGCACTATGACTCTCGGCAATTAAAGGGATTTTCAAATCAATTCGGTTTCAATCAAATTAAATCTGCAATCAACATTTCCCGATTGTTTCCAACTCATCCAATGAATCAAAAAACAAAAAATCACCAAGATCAAATATAGAGCACCATTCGGCCAAGCCAAGAAATTTGGGGAAAAATATTCCAAATCATTTTTCTTGAAATTGATCCAATCCAACTTCAATTAAACAAGTTATAAGCATACTCAAACATCCAATTAATTCAAATCATGCTCAAAAAACATTTACCCAAATTTTAAGCCCTATTCGTATTTCATGCTTTTACTCGCTCTGATACCATTGTTGGAGTTTCTAGGTCCATATAATCGAATACAAGTCATGAAATTTGTGCGAATACAAATCGAGAAAGTTGCGGAATACTTACATCGATCGGTTGAGCGACGCGCGACGAACAAAAGGTACAAAGATTTGCTTTGCAAATGTCCTCACCATGAGATTCCAAAATGGCTTCAAGTCCAAACATTCTATAATGGACTTTTTGGAATAATGAGAACCACAATCGATGCTGCTGCTGGAGGAGCCTTGATGGCAAAAGGAGAAGATCAGGCCTGGGACCTAATCGAAGAAATGGCTAACAACAATTCCTTGTGGCCAACAGAAAAAAGCATGATCCAAATAATTGCATGAATTTATGAAAGTGGAGCCAATACAGTAGTCAACGCCAAGCTAGATCAGATATGCAAATTCATGGAGACTCTTACCACTGGATCCACAAGTTCACCATATGGAGGAGCACTAGAGTCGAACCAACTTGAAGAGACGGTGAATTATGTCAACAATTTCAACAGACAAGGGAACAATCCATATTCCAACACCTACAACCCAGGGTGGAGGAATCATCCCAATTTTTCATGGAGCAACAATTCAGGCCAACAGCAGAACTATCCACCACATGAATTCCAGCAACAGAACAAAAGCCAGGAGCAGGCAAATAAACCAGGAATAACAGAAGTGTTGACCCACTTGAAAAAGATAGAAGCAAAACACGACTCTCAAGCAGCAAGATATGATACTATGTTTCAATCTCAAGCAGCAAGATATGATGCTATGTTTCAATTCCAAGCAGCATTAATTCAAAGTTAATCTGCTTCTATTAAAGCACTGGAGAATCAAATTGGACAATTGGCAAATGCTCAGAGTTACAAACCGCCAGGTACCCTTCCTAGCAACACAGAGCCAAATCCAAGAAACATGGGGAAGGAGCAATGTCATGCCATCATGTTAAAAAGCGGTACTGAAATCAACAAAGATGTTGGAGCCAAAACAGCTGTTGAGGAAGTTTCAAAAGAAACAAAGCAACAGATGGAGGAAAAAGAAGCAAATGAAAAAGAACAGATCATTCCACCTCCATCTTTTCCTCAATGTCTTCAGAAGAACAAATTGGACAAGCAGTTTTCTCGGTTCCTGTAGATCTTCAAAAAGCTGCATATCAACATCTCATTTGCAGAAGCCTTGGAAGAAATGCCTAGTTATGTCAAATTCATGAAAGACATTCTTTCATGAAAATGGAGATTGGGAGACTACGAAACAGTAGCATTAACGGAAGAATGCATCGCCATCATTCAGAGGAAACTTCCCCCGAAGTTGAAAGATCCTGGCAGTTTCACTGTCTCATGCACCATTGGAGAACATTACATCGGTAAGGCTTTATGTAATCTAGGTGCGAGTGTTAACTTGATGTCTTTTTCTATTTTCAGGAAATTGTAGATTGGAGAAGCAATGCCTACCTCAGTTTCATTGCAACTTGCTGACGACGAACACTCGCATTTCCAAGAGGTGTTGTTGAAGATGTGCTGGTCAAAGTAGACAAACTAATTCTCCCAGCAGATTTCATCATCCTTGACATGGAAGAAGACAAAGAAATACCTATCATTCTTGGGAGACCATTCTTGGCTACAGGTAAAACTGTGATTGATGTGCAAAAATGAGAACTGACCATGAAAGTGCAGGACCAAGAAGTGACCTTTAATGTTTTCAAAGCCATGAAATTCCCGAGCGATGAAAAGGAAGAAGAATGCTTCAGAGTTGATGTTGTTGATAGTATTGTTCAAAATACTGAGCCAAATCCCACAGATACACTTGAAGCTTGCATCACCAACATGACTGACAGCGAGCTAGATGCTGAAATCCTGGAATGTATCAACTACCTTGACAAACCATTCCGATTCAAAGCAACACCACCAGTTGAAAGCTTGGAACTGCCAAAGAAATATCGAATCAAGCCTTCGATTGAAGAACCACCACATTTGGAGCTGAAGTTACTTCCGAGTCATCTCAGGTATGCATTTCTTGGAAACTCTTCTGAATTACCTGTTATTATTTCTTCTTCACTAACATTGGAGCAGGAAGAAAAGCTACTGAGAGTGTTACGAGAGCACAAGAAAGCCATTGGCTGGACTATAGCAGACATTTGAGGCATTAGTCCATCATTTTGCATGCACAAGATCCTGATGAACGATGAGTACAAACCTACAGTGGAACATCAACGGAGACTCAATCCAATCATGAAGGAAGTCGTGAAGAAGGAAATCATCAAATGGTTAGATGCTGGCATCATTTACCCCATCTCAGACAGCAGTTGGATAAGTCATATGCATGTGTGCCGAAGAAATGAGGAATTACTGTGGTTACCAATGAAAAGAACGAGCTAATCCCAACAACAATGGTGACTGGATGGAGAGTATGCATGGACTACAGGAAGCTGAACAAATCCACGAGGAATGACCATTTTCCGCTACCATTCATTGACCAGATGTTAGACAGATTGGCGGGACATGAATTCTATTGCTTTCTTGACAGATATTCAGGGTACAATCAGATTTCCATTGTACCAGAAGATCAGGAGAAAACCACATTTGCATGTCCCTATGGTACTTTTGCTTTCCGCAGGATGCCATTTGGATTATGTAATGCCCCTTCCACATTCCAGCGTTGCATGATGGCCATATTCTCAGACATGCTGGAGCAGAGTATGGAGGTTTTTATGGATGAATTTTCTGTGTTTGGAGATTCTTTTGACCATTGTTTGCAAAATTTGGAACAGGTGTTACAAAGGTGCGAAGATACAAACCTGGTACTCAACTGGGAGAAATGCCACTTCATGGTGCAGGAAGGCATTGTTCTTGGACATCGGATCTCACAAAAGGGGATTGAGGTAGACAAATCAAAGATAGAGACAATTGAAAAACTACCTCCACCAACATCAGTTAAAGGTATTCGAAGTTTTCTTGGACATGCAGGTTTTTACAGGAGATTTATCAAAGACTTTTCCAAAATTGGAAAACCTCTTTGCAATCTTCTGGAGAAAGATGTGCCTTTCAACTTCACCAAAGAATGCCAGGTTTTGAGATCGTAAAACAGAAGCTGATCTCTGCCCACATCATAGTAGCACCAGACTGGACCCTTCCATTTGAGGTAATTTGCGATGCTAGTGATTTTACTGTAGGAGCAGTTTTGGGACAACGCAAAGCAAAGATTTTCCACACCATTTACTACTCCAGCAGAACTCTGAATGAAGCTCAACTCAACTACACAACCACTGAAAATGAGTTGCTTGCAGTTGTGTTCGTTTTTGACAAATTTTGCTCTTATCTGTTGGGTCCTAAAGTGGTGGTCTACACAGATCATTCAGCAATCAAATATCTTATTACGAAGAAAGATGCCAAACCCAGATTGATCTGTTGGATACTTCTTCTACAAGAATTTGACGTGGAGATTCGAGACAGGAAAGGGACAGAGAATCAGGTGGCAGATCATCTATCGAGGCTCGAGAATGGAGAAACAGCTGACAAAGATCTGTCAATCAAATAAACTTTTCCAGATGAACAGCTGTTTGCCATGAAACAACAGGAAGTCCCTCGGTATGCTGACTATGTCAACTACATTGTGTCAGGAAAATGGCCGTTGGAATGGACAACTCAGCAACGGAAGAAGTTTTTCAAAGAAGTCAAGCATTATGTTTGGGATGAGCCTTACATGTTCAAACGTTGTGCTGATCAATTATTGAGACGATGTGTTCCACAAGAGGAGGTCAACAGTGTTCTACAGCACTGTCATTCATCACCATATGGCGGACACTTCAGCGGAAACAAAACTGCAGCCAAAGTCCTTCAATCAGGTTTGTTCTGGCCCACTCTTTTTAAAGATGCTTATCTTTTTGCTTTTCAATGTGACAGGTGCCAGAGAATGGGAAATATTTCCAGGAGAAACGAAGGACCGTTGCAAAACATTCTAGAAGTGGAAATATTCGATGTGTGGGGTATAGATTTCATGGGACCGTTTGTTCCATCATTCGGAAACCTGTACATTCTGGTTTTTGTAGACTACGTCTCCAAATGGGTTGAAGAAATTGCATTGCCATCCAATGATTCAAAAGTGGTGATCAAATTCCTGAAAAAGAACATTTTCACTCGGTTCGGAACACCTCGTGCAATCATCAGTGATGGTGGCTCTCATTTCTGCAACAGATACTTCGATGCACTCCTATCCAAATACGGAGTTACTCACAAGGTTGCCACAGCTTACCATCCACAGTCAAATGGACAGGTTGAGGTTTCAAACAGGGAAATCAAAAGAATCCTAGAAAGAACCGTTGGATCAACAAGAAGGGACTAGTCAACAAAACTAGATGATGCATTATGGGCCTACCGGACAGCTTACAAGACACCCATTGGTATATCCCATATCGATTGGTGTTTGGGAAAGCGTGCCATCTGCCAGTTGAGCTTGAGCACAAGGCATACTGGGCACTGAAGAAGTTGAATTTTGATTCAAGAAGTGCAGGAGAGAAAAGACTTCATCAACTCAACGAATTGGAGGAATTTCACCTACAGGCGTATGAGAATGCCAAATTGTACAAGGAAAAGACCAAAAAATGGCATGACCGAAAAATAGTGCACAGACAGTTGGAACCAAGGCAGCAGGTGTTGTTGTACAACTCGAGGTTGAAACATTTCCCTAGAAAGTTGAAATCTAGGTGGTCAGGTCCATTTGTGATCAATCGGGTTTTACCTTATGGAGCGGTTGAGTTACTGGATCCCAATACCAACAAACATTCAAAGTTAATAGTCAGCGTGTCAAGCACTACTGGGGAGAATCATTTGAGCGACAAAAAGAAAGTGTTACATTTCAGATCCAGCTTAACGTTCGAGAAGTCAAGTCTGGCTGACGACTTTAAACTTAGCGCTCGCAGGGAAGCAACCCATGCAATTTGTGTATATATTGTGATCTGGTGTGTTTTATTTTTGTGTGTTTAATTTTTGCAGGTTTAGTCATTTCACGATGGAAGAAGCTCTCGCAAATCTTCACAAGCAATTTCCTTCTCTCCCTCAAAAATCTCTTATGAAAGTCTACAAAGCTCACTTGGAACGGATGAGACTACTGATGATCAAAGGTATTCCTACTGACATTCGTTGGATTATTGAAGCACGGGTCCGATTGGCAGGTGAGTCTTCTGACTCTTTTATTTCACATCTGTCTGGCTTAGGAAGGAGCACCTATGCTAAAAAGAGAAGAGCCAAAAGAATGTGTGTTTGTTAAAAATGTGCTCGCATGTTTTGTAATACCTTTGTCGTTCTTTAGGAATGGTGTCTGATAACCGCGAAGATAAGATTAATTTCATTAGGGATGGCTTGAGTAAGGAGTCTTTGGATGACATATCTAAAACTCTTGAGACGCATCCCAGTGGATGTGTGTATCATGAAATTCGCATGTTATATGCACAATTCCAAAAGGAAATACAACTGTTAAGTCTCGGGAATCTGACTCAAAAAGACCTTGTTTGCCAATTTATAAGAAAATTGGATGGGAAGCTTGTCCCTGACGCATAGACGTCAATCAAGCAGTTACTTTTCTTGTAAATATTATATCTCTTTGTCTTTTCTTAATAATTGTGATTTGTTTTGTTGTTTTATTTTAATTTTCTCCGACAGGATCCAGACCTTTTTGACTATCACGATATTATTTCGTTACTAATCGTCCTCTGGAAGATACTTGTGCTATTTTTACTCACCATTTTTAGGTACTATAAATTCAGCCCGTCATTGCACTTTTGAAGGCATCCAGAGTTGAGAAAGAAATACATATAAAAAATGGAAGCCACTTCAAGAAGACGAGTTGAAAACATCTGTGTGTTTTGCGATAGTAATGTTGGTGTTAAGGCACAATACGTAGAAGCAGCACAAGAATTGGGTCGAGTCTTAGCTGTAAGAAATATGCACTTAATATATGGCGGAGGCAATCTTGGACTTATGGGGATCGTTTCAAAGGTCGTACAAGAAGGAGGCAGTCACGTTTTGGGAATCATCCCAAAACCCTTGGCAGAAGCAAATCTTATTGAACCATCAAACGGAGAGGAACTGATTGTGCCAGGTATGTCTGAACGACTGGTAGAAATGATTAACCATGCTGATGCTTTTATTGATTTCCCAGGTGGCTTGGGTACATTGGAGGAAATTTTTATTGTGCTATCTTGGGCGAATCTGAACATACACCAGAAACCAATTGGGTTGTACAACGTTGATGGATTTTATGATTTTCTTTGTGTATTTCTTGATGATGCCCGGAGAAATGGGTTCGTGTCAAAACCTTTGAAAGAACTCCTCTTTACTGCCAGAACTGCTCCGGATCTAATTGATCAACTCTTAGCCTATGAACCACGAGTTGACCCTATCCTTTCAAAGATAAATTGGTCCGAGGACGATCGTGGTAAGAGGCGTCGTGTTAATCTGGATCTTAACCTTTAATTTCTTGTAGAATTTCAGCTAACCAGGTACTACCTTCTAAACTCTTCTTCTACTGTTTAAGACATTGGGGACAATGTCTCATTTAGGTTTGGGGGAGGGAATTAGTTGATCAGTACCTTGTTTTTAGTTTGTGTGTTCTTTTTATTTTTAGTCCAAAATTTTTCAAAAAATATAAAAAATTTGAAAATGTTTCAAAAATTACAAAAAAAAAAATTTTGTTTTTGTGTTTTTATTTTGACTGAAAATGGTGAAATTGGTGAGAGATAGCTGAGTAAGGAGTTTCCACTCCTGATACGTATCTCAAACCTATATCGGAACAAGTTAATTTTTGTTTATTTCCTTTGAATTATTTAATTTGTAAATTCTCCATAAAATTGACTAAAATGGATCTTCATATGTTCAGTTAGCAGATATTATCAACATACATAGTAACATACGGACATGAACTAAAATTGAAAAGTTTGTAATATTCAGTGCTCTAGTTTAATTGGAGGAAGCATCTAAAAAAGCAATGGAGTAAAAAAAAAAAAAAAAAAACATCTGAGATCCGAGTTATTAAGTCTGTAAGGGTGTTTTAACACCTAGTGCCCTAAAACCAACTGGTTTGGGAGTCACTGGCCCAAAGCTCGTTACATGGATCAAAGATGCTGCAAATATATATATATATATATATATATATCTGAAGTCTGAGTAATTAAGTCTGTAGGGTGTCTTAACACCTGGTGCCCTAAAGCCAACTGGTTTGGGAGTCACCGACCCAAAGCTCGCTACATAGACGGAAGATATTGTATATAAATAAAAAAAAAATCAAAGAAAAAAATAAAAATAAAAAAATCAGAAAAAATATTCCATTACCATAAAAAAAGTGTGAAATCTGATAGAACTTTAGGACAAAAATATTACTCTCTTATCAACTACACTTGTGACTGTTGTGGGCAAAAATGAGATTGATTAATACTTTGTTGGCTGTGTATATGGAGAATGGTAAATATAATCGGAGAATTTACTTATTCGGTAATTTAGAAAGAAACAAAACAACTAGTAACTTGGAGTAGAAGTTTCACCTGATTAGTCACTAACTTCCTTTATTCTCTTTTCTCTTGTCTTTTTGCTTTTGTGTCCATTAGTTTTACTACCTTTTTACTTTTGTAAAATGTTTGTGGGTATCTTTGCTGTAAACCCTCACGAGACTACAACTCGTCCACTAGGGACACCTAGGGGTTTAAAGGCTTGTTGCATACGCTAAATGCAACCGTGATCCCTACGAAAGTGGCTTAGTTTAATTTTAATTGTTTCTTGTATTTTATTTTGTTATTTTGCTCGAGGACTAGCAAAATGTTAGGTTTGGGGGTGTGATGAGCAGAAAATATATCAATATTTACTGCCCCTTTAACTTAATATTTTGTTTAGTTTCTCGGGTTTGATGAACGTTTTGATGTGTTTTAGTTTATTTTACAGATAAAATAAAATTGTATCTTAATGAAATCATTTAGGACGAAATATGGATCAAATAAGGGCAATTATTCGACTTGATATTTTAATTTTGGAGATTGGAAACTTGAAATGGCGTTTTTGACGAAGTGTAGTTTTGGAAATTCCAGTTTTGCGCATCTGTCATATTTTGGGCATAACTTTTTACTCCGATATCAGATTGAGCTGATTCAAGTTCCAGATTAAAGAAGCCTCAAATATCTACAGCTTCGAAAGACAAAATAATTTCGAATTCTGACGATTTCATGCCCGAAATTGATGAACCATACAGAAGTGTGTTGTGTGTAATTATTAAAGTCACTTTCAATCATTTTCAAAGCAAAAAAATAAATTAATAAATAAATAATAAAAATTATCAAATCATCACCAAACATGATAAGAGATTAGTGGAGCAATTAATAATGGATTTGGTAGAGCAATTAGTGGAGCAATTAATAATTGATTTGGTGGATGATTTGATGGAGGCAAAATTTTGCCTATAAATACCAATTCATTTCATTTGTAAAATTCATACTTTCTTCTAAGGAATTCCTTAAGAATACTAAGAAGATTGTATCTTGTTTGTTTATTTACAGCTTTCAGTAATTAATTTCCGCTTTCGCACTTTCTTTTCTTTACTTTTCAGTTTTTACTTTCCGCAATTTACTTTTACGCACGGTACTTTTCTTTCTTTAATTTTCAGTTTTTACTTTCAGTAATTTACTTTTCAGCAATTTACTTTTCAGCAATTTACTTTTCAGCAATTTACTTTCATCAATTTACTTTTCAGTAATTACTTTCAGCTTTTAATTTTCAGTATTTAATTTCAGCATTTACTTTTCAGCATTTACTTTTCAGTATTTAATGTTCAGTATTTAATTTTCAGTATTTTACTTTATGTTTTTTATTTTATTTAAGTTTTTTTTACTACCCGTAAATATGTGTCGTAACTAAGCCAGTTATCTGGGGTTGTGATGAAATCCAATATCACCGGTTTATAAGGGGTTAGATTATAGCTTGGGTAATATAAAGATTTATTTATTGAGTCTTAATCTTAATGCTTTTTCATTAATTGGCCATTAATAAAATTGAACTGGGAAACTTAAAATGAACTAGACATAGGGATTTTAAGTTTAAGACCTTAGACTCAATAGTCCACGATCTTCCTTGAGGATAGATAACCCTTTAATAGATTTTCTTACAGAATAGACATATACTGTCGGGCGAGGGTAGCCATAATTGGAACTTAAACTTAATGAATCCAGATAATTTGGTTGACATAGACATATGGTTCAAATGGTTTAAACTGGGTATTTGTGTCTGACCATCGACAGAGGCTTACACATAATTTAGTGTTTCAGGTTAATAAATCAATATATTACCCAACTTTAAGATAATCACTTCATCTTTAAAATGATATTGGAAGAAATCACAACCCTAGATAATTTTTAATATTGAATTTTCTTAAAATCTACTTTCGAACAATTTTATTTACTTGTTTTTAAATTTAGAATCGTCACCATTTCAAATCAATCAAACAACCTGTTAGATACTAGTAATCATTTTACCTCATAAAATTAATAGATTAGATATTAAGTCCTCGTGGGATCGATATTTTTATACTACTTGAACGATACGTGCGCTTGCGTTATACGCGTGTGTAAGCACCGGTCACGCCTCTAGAACCGGACTACTGCATATATATCCCCCATATCGGTCAGTCCGGAGTTTGCACAGTTACTGGAACCGGACTAAATCATATCGGCATTCATACCGTCTACCTCATTGATTTACATGCTCTATGGAATCGCTATAGTCCATATCAGTCATCATACTGGTAAGTAATCTGGTGTGTGTGCTTTAATCTTCAACGATCATATGATTTTTACAGTGGAACCGATATCATATTCCTTGATACCGGCAAATCGATACCTCTGTTCTGTTCTCAGCAGTTTTACATCACCTCTGGAATCGAGCTACTGTATATTGATCCCTCATACCGGTTAGTTTGGAGTTTACACAGTTACTAGAATCGTACTAAATCATATCGGCATTCATATCGCCTACCTCATTGATTTACATGCTCTATGAAATCTCTATGGTCCATACCAATCATCATACCAGTAAGTAATCTGGTGTGTGCATTTTAATCTTCAACGGTCATATAGTTGTTTGAATTGCAGGATCGGTATCCTGGCCACTGCATACCAGCCTCAGCGCACAAAACTATGACAGTTTCATTTTCTCTATAAATTGAGTCACAATTTCATTTTTGCCAAGTTTTTCAACACCTTCATACATTTTTTCTAAGGCAGAAACATTGAAAGTAACGTAAACCTTCATGATCAAACACTCTATTCATAATCTAAGCTCACACACTACACCTTCATATCATCTTAGTGAGCTTGGTTTACTTGGTTACAAACCCACACTCTTAAATCTTCTTTATCATTTGTGGGGTACCCAAGTTGTCTTGTAATCTCCATATCTTAAATACTTGTGGTAGTAAAATCTCTTGTTGAGTGGGTATACTCAAAAGGGTAATTCGTGTAAGGGTTAAAGAGTGAACCTAAGTGACAAAACTCTTGGTGTTGTAAAAATTTGGGGTGAACTCTTGGTTTGGGGTGAACCTATGAAAACTCTTGGTTTGGGATGAACCACAAAAAACTCTTGATTTTTAAGTGAACCATGAAAATCTTTCATGTGAGTTGTGGATTCAACTTGACATGGTGAAAAACTTCAAACGCGGTTTGGGAGAATGGACGTAGGCAAAGAGTTAGTCGAACCACTATAAATCTAGTGTCAAATTCTCTATCCCTTAACTCTTTATTTATCGCAAGTTATATTTTATATTTGCTTATGATTTAGTATCTTGAATTTAGGAATATATTGTGATTGAAAAAATTGGCCATTAATATTAATTGGTAAATATATTAGTTTAGTAGCGTAAATCGAAAAAAATTATAATTCCGCATAATTTGGCCATTACCCAATTCAATCCCTCATCTTAGGTATAGAGATTGTTGTTTGTGTGTGCTTGTAGGTAATTTCAGGTAGTTCTTGCACAAGAAATCGCATTTGCATCAACTCGTAGTTGCTTACATGTTTCAGTTTCTCCCTCCACATGACCCGAGGAGTTTCCTTGAGATACTTAGCCAACTGTAGCGTTGTCAAATAGAACAGCATTTTACTCTGCCACTGTTTGAAGTTTGAAGTTTGCTCCACTAAACTTATCCGGTTTCTCTCCATGAGCGACCAGTACCGTGATATTTCCACTAGCCATGTGTAACTGAGAATTAACAATTATCAGTAAGTCTACACAAGATAAATTACACAAATATCAACTTTAAGATCATGTTTATGAGTTACACTAATAATCCACTTGTTATTATTTTGGATAGTAGTGCCAGATAATACAATTCCTTAAATTTGTGACTAAGATTCCTTATGATAGATAAAAACAAAGGGAAATTCCCAGAGGACGGTGAGGGATCTGGCGTAACCAATTAAATTTATGCCCTCTTAGACTCTTATAGTCTTTGTAACAGAATTTCCTTAATCACTTTCTCAATAAGAATCTTAGGCATTTAATCTTTAGTGTTACATTTTAAATCTCAGCAAGAAATACAATAATATATATATATATATATATATATATATATATATATATATATATATATATATATATTCAATCAAGCTTATATGAAATTATTTGTGTATAACCACATTTTTAACTCTCAACCAAATATGCAATAGATAATCAATAAACTAGATTAAATAATCTCAACTTTATCATATAATCAACTAGGTATATGCATGTGATAATTTAATCCCCTAATATTAACTAAAACCTATACTACCAAGTTTATAAAAGTTCAGTAAATGATTTTTACTAAGTTAATATTGCAATATGCATATATTCAACTTATGTATATATTATCAAATTTTTATAATCGATATGTGTATTATATATGAAAAATATCTACATATTAGATTGATCTAAATCTGTGAATTTATGCAAACTAAATTATGTATGTTATTTTACCAAAATTAATTCAATCTAAAAATTTATCATATGTGACTTATGTTAGTGTCACGTTCATGTGGCGTTTGATAACCCACTCGAACAAACCTTTCAAGAGAGTTTGTGTTCATGTGACATTTGTCACAATGTTCGAACAAAAATACGGAATACATGATTTTTTCCTTATGCTTTCGTCGAGCGTTCGAATGCCCTTACGTATTTTTCATGCACATAATATATTTTCCAGGGAAAAGAAGAATAAAACATGCAAAAATCAGAGTTAACAACACATGTAAGATATTAAGTTCTTAAGATTTTTGGGAGGATGTGTTATTAATCATTTTATAACATACATAATTATAAAACATTCATGCATAATTTATAAACAATATGTTGAGATGACAATTATGTATTAAATCAACAAAATTAAGAATTAGAAAAATCCGAGAATCTGTAGATTATTGAAGAACAAAACCAAGTCGAGTGTTGACTCTTTCCTTAAGAACTTATTAGCCCTGCTTTGGTACACTACAGAACTCTTGTGACTAATGTTCTCACATGATACTTGGTTACTTCTTGATTAAGCAACACTTCTTTTAATCAAGAACACGAACTAGAAAATGGTGGAACTTTCTTCAACTCTAAACTTAAACTCTCTTAATGTGAATAGGATTGGTGAAAGAATAATGAATAGAATTGAATAATTGAATGAAAAAAATGAGAACCAGTGCCCTATTTATAAACATGGAAAGTTGTCATTGAAGAGATACTCTTAGGCTGTTTAAGGATGCAATCCTTAAACTGTCATAACTCTTCAATGTATCATTCCAAATCAAAAGTCATATCATTTCCCTTTAAATGATATATTCATTTATTTGGTGTCTTTCCTAGAGATCGCATAATAAAGACATGTCTTATCACAATACACCCTA
>SKCR01025474.1:0-37664 GCA_019454045.1 Zanthoxylum bungeanum
ATTGACATTGGATGTTAATCGGGCTTTGAGACCCGAAGAGATTAGATTAAGAATCTAAGTCGTAAAGGTTCGTTAATAAAGTGTAATATTTAATTTAGAATTAAATATAGAATTATTATTAAATACATATTAAATTGGATTTAATGTTGTAGTTTAATATAATTCGTGAATTCGTACTTTGGGTACTTATTCGTAAAATGAGTTTGACTCGCGCAAAATCAAATCGTTGTTTGAACATTGGATGGTCATTAATATTCAGATTAATGAATTGGATTAGATTGATTGATAACATGCTTGTGTGAATACATGGTTGTGATGTATGAATAATGTATATCGGATGGATATTAGATGGGTGGGGTAATTTTGGAAATTGTTGTAATAAATTTAGAATTTATTAATTGGACCTGCGTGTCCAGCCTATTATCTCCTTACTCTTTGTATTTCTCTTCTCACATATTCCCCTCAATGTAAATGAGGTTTCTTTAGAAGTGTTATGTAATTGGGTAGAAGTAATACTTGTGCTAGCGGGAGAGAGGAAAGAGAGAGATTTGTTCTAGGAACAATGTGTTTAAATATCCATCTGCATATAATTATTATTTTATTTATTTACGCGCCTTATTATGTGTTTGAATCATGAAGGCTTTGTGCCATATCGGTGTCTTGTCCAAGTTGTGATTTGTTGGCCAAAGTCAAGATCACTTCTTGTCCATCGACATTGATTACGAAGCTTTCCAAGGTCAATGGGTTCCGCTTAACTGGGATCGCTAAGTTTGTTGTGCCAAAGCCAAGGCTTAGTTGATTCGGAGGAAAAAAAGTTAGGCAATATATTGGATATATTGGCATAGATAAGATATATGTTTCAGACTTGGATGTCCACCTACTGGATCTAGGAATTGGATGGGATCCAATTGATCTTAGAGATCTACATAGTTAATTATCATACAATTTGTTGGCCAAAGTCAAGATTGTGTGTTATTTAACGGGATCCTAGCCCACTAGGAAACAAGGTTTCCCGAGTACTCAACATAGGGTTAGAGGCTCGCTGAAAAATAGTGGGAGGCAAGTATTAAATTTACAATATTCGTTTAGTTACTTGCCATACGCGCTCATATCAATTTTTTCGTTAAATAAATTATTTATTAGTTGGACTAATATTTAATAGTTGTTTTAATTAAACAATTGGACTGTTTTCAAACTATTTCTATTAATAGTTGATTTTATAATTGGATTATAGTAATCAATATAATTGAATTTAACCAATTAAATTATAGTTGATTATATAGTTAGACTATAGTAATCATTATAATATATAATACCTAAAATCGTTGATTCGATAGTTGGACTATTGGAATCAAGATAAATTGAAATATTAGTGTTTAAAACATACTCGTGGATGAAAATGTTTAAACGACTTTAATTTTCAAATTGGGAATAAAACTTCAGGATAGTCCTGGAACCGAGAAGTTACTTTATTTGATAGAGTGACGTCTCGGGCCTAAGCCCGGAGTTGAGCAAATAGTAAAACATGATATTTGGAATATTCATGTGATGATAACTTTAGTGCTTAATCCATTATGCTTGCCGAATAGACTCCATAATTTCTTAATCAGAACTAAGGATTGGATCCTTATAGTATGATAATGAAATTGAAGGATCTTCATAGATCTATCCTTAGATCTTAGAAAAACTAAATTGCAATAGTAAACTCTTGGAGAGTTTATGGCTATACTCAATGAGACAAAGCCAAAGTTTGCAATAAGGCAAGAAGCGCAAGGCACATCTTACTTCAACATTCTAGGAGGCCAAGGCTTGGCCGAAGGCTTCTGGGTGTGAAAAAGGGCAAAGGCAAAATCCCCAAAATGTCTGCCTAAACTGTGGCAAACGGGGTCACTGGAAGCGTGACTGCGGTATGGACAAGGCAGACATGAAGGAAAAGAAGACGGTGCAAGGCTCCAACTTCAAATAAGTTTGTCATAAACGTGTTCACTACTAGTATTAAAATTGGATTTTAGATACTAGATGTGGTACATAAATATGTAATGGTGTGCAGAATCTGCTGAAAAGCAGGATACTGACTTCAATTGAGATTGATCTGCGAATCGGAAATAGGACGCAAGTCGTTGTTTTGACCGTAGATACCTAAGTTTAGGAACTACCCTTCGGGTGTGTACTTAAATTAGGAAACTGTTACAATTTAACTAGTTTGACTAGGAACATTATCTCTATATCAGGGTTTAACCTGTTTCGGGTATACCTTTATATTCTAAAACACTAAAGTGTTTTATTTTATAAAGATGATATTGAGATAAACACATTAGATGTGAATAACAGTATTTATATTTTGAATACAAATAAATCTCAAACATATAACATGACAAAAAAAATAGCTCAAACTGATTTGATCAAATTAGACTTAATTGTGGCATTGTTGTCTGGGACATAATTAAACAAGACTCGTATATCCACACTTTTGAAGAGTGGATACTAGGACAAATTTGATTCTATTCAAATAATGTCTACGAATCTAGTTTATTAGGCAAAGTTCCTAAAACACCATTACTTGGTAAAAGTGCAAGTGCCACCGATCTGTTAGCCCTCGTTCATAGTGACGTAAGTGGGCCCATGTCTAGCTAGGCTAGAGGTGGATATGAATATTTCATGACCTTTACAGATGTGGCATCACGTTATGGTTATGTGTTTCTTTTGAAACACGAATCAGAAACTTTTAGAGTTTTGACACGAAATAGACAAACAGATCGGCTAAAGTATTAAATCACCACGGTTAGACCATGATGAAAATACTTAAGCAATAAGTTTCTCATATACTTGAAAGAGTATAGTATTTTTTCGATGAGGACTCCTCTCGGAACACGTCAGTTTGACAGTGTGTCTGAACGGAGAAAACAAATTTTGTTGGACATGATAAGGTTGATCATGAGTCGCTCTAAGCTACCATTTCCTTCAACGGATACGCATAAACAGTACATAACTTATTTTGAATAAGGTTCCATAAAAATCTGTTTGACAGACTTCATATTAGATATGAATAGGAAAGAAACCGGGTTTCTCATTCCTGAAGATTTGGGAATGTTAGTCATATGTTTGGATGATACCAAACAAGAACCCAAATCGGATAAGTGCCTAAGTTGTAGGTTATCCTAGGGAAACCAAAGTATAGTACTTATACAACTCACAAGAGAACAATGTAATTGTTGCTCACCATGCGATTTTTCTAAGAGGAATACCTATATGCAGTGGTAAGTGGGAGGAAAGTAAGACTCGATGAAAATCGGAGTAATACTGTTCCAGGCACCGATTCCTTAGTGGAACATAAATAGTTCATCAAGAATGAAACTATACCAGTAATCTTCGAATACACAAGAACCACGTAAGTCGGAGAGAGTTAGAAAATAACATGGGGTATGGGTTTCTAATCTCACCTCATAAAGATGTCAATCTTATTGAGGAATACGAACTGACTGCGTATGAGTAAGTGATACAAGGTGTCGACTCCCTATTATGGCAAAGTGCCATGATGTCCTAAATGGATTCCATGTATATCAACCAAGTTTGGATACTAGTTGATGTACCGCAAGGCATTTTGCCTATTGGTACTATATAAGTCTTCAAGGAAGACATACATGGATGACAACATACCCCGTACAAAGCTAGGCTTGTAGCGAAAAGGTATCGTTATCAATATTATGTCGATTACGACGAAACCTTTTACTCGTTGTGACGGTAAATCCATTTGGATAATGCTTGCTGATGCTGCATGTTTCATTCATGAAATGTGACAGCTAGAACGTGAAAATCTCTTTCCTTAAATGAAAACCTTTCGGAGGATGTTTACAACATCCTAACGGTTTTATCGTATCAATAACAAGAAAACAAGGTTTGCAAGTTAATTCGATCCATGTATGGATTGAAGCAAGCATAACGTTTTTGGAATTATCGTCTTGATGTAATCATAATGGTATATGATTTAATTCAAAAATGAAAAATGATTCTTGTGTATATAAGGAGGTTAGTGGGAGCGCACTGACAATGAATGTCCTATACAATGATAATATATCATTTCTTAGAAATGACATTCCCATAATACAATCGGTGAAAGCTTGGCTTTCAAGTAAATTCTCCGTAGAATTCTTGGGAGAGAAAACCTTTATTCTAGGAATAAAGATCTACTGGGATAGATCAAAAGGTTGTTAGCACTCTCCGAGAACTCGTACATTGAAATAAATATACGCGACATGATGTCTCATATGCTTTGAGCATATGGAATCACAATCAGGACAATCCAAGTGATAGTCACTGGATTGATGTTAAGAACATCCTTAAGTATCTTAGAGGAACTAAGGATAATGTCTTATACTATGGAGAATGAGAACTTGAAGTGACTGGGATCACTGCTGCAAGTTTCCAAACCGATAAAAATGACTATAAGTCATAACAACGGTACTATGTAGTTTGAATAATGGAACAGTGAGCTGGAAATCTTCCAAGCAAGATACTATTACCGAATAAACAACAAAAGTGGGTTATTGCTGCAGCTGAGGCAGCAATAGAAGCCTTTTGGATCGATAATAATCCTAATCAGATTAGGAATAGTTCTGTTAGCAGTTGAGCTAGGCTACAACACAGGCTAAAGAATTAATGGTCTCATCCATCCAGATATATACTTTAACTATTCATCTAATTCGTTCGGATCATAAATCGTGGCGATGTGATGATCGTATAAATCGCATCAGAAGATATCCTTGCAAATCCGCTGACGAAAGCCTTTTCTCAGTAGACGTTTGAGCGAACCGTACATAGTTCGGGTGTAGGACACTTGAGTGATTGGCCATAGGCAAAGTGGGAGATTGTTGGACAATTATGGCCCATAGCATCACTATTTGTACAGATCATGGTGTTGTTGTACAAATTAACTATGTGACAAAGGAAATTGCTATTTTATCATTTGTAATTAGATTACCAAGATGTATAAATGATAAAAGGTCCATATGATTAGTTCCGGATTGAGATGATATGAGACAGTATCAATCCACGAAGGTTTAATCATTAAATATCCCTAGTCGTAGTATTATCGAGATTGGACATGCATAATGCAGAATACCCGTTTCGTGCTAGATCTTCCATTTGTTCTCGTAGATCTTTACATCCGTCCGTGGCATGTCCTTTGGAGTTATGGTGTACACAATAAGCTTTTTGGTTTCTTTTGTCTGGAGGGAACCTCCTCTGGTCGGGTTCCACTAAGAGGCCTTTCCCCTGAATCTCCATGACAATTTGCCCCAGCGGTTTCTTTAGGGGAATGTATGCATCTTCCCCGACCACATGGTTTACTTGGGTCGGCGCCCTTCTCTCTTGATTGTCTCGGTGCAGTGGTTTGAACTCTTTGTGCTTCAGGGGTGGTCTTCTGGATTCTCTTTCTGTTCGGCGGGGGGCGCCCTCCCTTGTGGTTCTTTCTCTGATGGTGTTCCCTTTTCGGGATACTTTCTCCTCGTTCTCTAATAAAACGAATTTCCGGGCCACCTCTAGGGCGGTGGCGTAGTCCGGGGTGTCCTGGATCCTTAGGTGGGTCCACAGTCTCCTGACATTTAAGGCTCCTTTCAAGCTTTCTAGGGCCTCGGGGGATTCGTACCCCCCAACTTCGAGTACCATGTTGTGATATCTCTCAATGAATATCTTCAATGGTTCGTCATCTCATTGTTTCATAAGCCTCAGTTCTCCGATTGTTTTTCTGGGAACACAAGCTCCTTTGAAGTGTCGTATGAATGACCTTCTGAGTTGTGCAAAGCTGCTGATGCTTATTGGGGCTAGGCTTCTATACCATAGAATGGCTGGTCCGGCTAGAGTTAAGGGGAACACTATGCAAATGGCGTCCCCTGTTACCACTTGTACCTCCATTAGTAGGACAAATCCTTCAATGTGGGTTTTGGGATCGGTGTGGCCCTTGTATGGCGTCATGGTCGGCATGCTGAACCTCTTCGGGAATTTCTCTGATTTTATTTCTTCTGTGAGAGGGGACTCATCTTTGCTGTCCTGGACATCCCTTCTGTTTGTATTAGGGTATACTCCCCATTTGACCAGCTCCTCCCGTAGCCAAGATTTCATGCCGCTGTCTTTAGTTCCATGTCGTCTCCTGTGGTTTCTTTTCTTTCTGTCATCATGGGAGTGGTGCTTCTCAGGGTCGGTATCTTCTCGTACTTTTTCGTTGTACTTTTTCCCTCTTCTCCGGGTGCTGTGAGGGCTATCATAGGAGGAGTCTGGTGACGATTTGTCATCTTCTTCCTCCCATGTGTCTTCGGTCTGGGAGTCTCTCTGCACCACCACGGATTTCACCCTGTAGGGATCCCTCCTCCAGGGTCTTTCGTCACCACTAATATCGATAGTTCTCTTTCCTTCTGCTATTTCATTCCTTCGTTGGCTAGTCCCGGCTTTGAACTTTCCGTCATGTGCCCCTTCTATTTTTTCCAATCGGTCTACTATGGTTTTTAGTAGAGATCGATTTTCCTCCCTTTCTTTCCTAAGGTTTTCCTCGATCTTCTCCATCCAATCTGCAGCCGAGTTCCCTGACGATTGGTGGTTTCCGTCTTCCGCCATTGTCTTACTACGCGAATTGCTTTTTGTTGAGTTTTCCCACAGACGGCGCCAACTGTTGACGGTGGATTTTGGTCTCAGGGTAATATGGGAATATCACCTCTGAGAGGATCCTCCTTCAACGGTGAATTTTTTGGTTATGGGGGACCAAAGGCAAATTTAGCGAGAGACAGATAAACACACTGATCGACAAAGAGATTTAACGTGGTTCGGTGGATCTGGATCCGACCTACGTCCACGGGCAGAAACTAGATGGAACTTCTTATTACTTCTTCTCTGACCTTTGGTGTTTACAAATCAGAGCTTGATGATTCTGATCACTAATTTTTTTGATGCCTTTTACACATACTCTGCCCTTCTATTTATAATAATACATAAATCAGACTCCTATTAGCATAAGAAATCCTAGTTGGATTCAGTCTTCTCTTCTTGTGAGGATTTCTAGTCCGATATGGCTTTCTCTTTTCTCATTCCTTTTTGTATTCTGACTCTATTTCCTTGTGGGAGTTGGATAATCAGTTTTATCTTATCTGTAAGAGTAAGATGTCGTCATCTTGAACATGTCTCACTATCTGGTCGGCCTTCATTAGGTCGGTCATGGAAATTCTTAGTACCACGAATGCTTCTGCCGACCTGATACGTGCCCGGTCACTTATCATCAAGTGGTCGGTCAACTATTATCAAGTGTTCGGTCATCTATCATTGTGGTCGGTCTGAAACTGCAAGGTGCTTTGTTCTTTGCGAAGATGTCGGGTTGTTTTCAAATGGCTTACCATAAGGAGGGAATTACCCTTTTATTCTTGTCGGGGTCTGAAGATAACATGGATCCTGAAAACACCATCAACACATACAAATCATGTAATTATTGATGTGGTGTTTCCTTTAGGAAAAAAACAATAAAGAAATGTGTTGATGGTGTTTTCAGGACCTATGTTATTTAAGAGTACGACAGGGGTAAAACGGTAATTCCCTCTTGGCGAGATCATTAAAGCCGACCCGGCCACTATCAGTAAGAGACCGAGCACTTGATGATAGGTGACCGACCACTTGAGATCAGATGACCGGCATTATCAGATCGACAACAACATTCTCAGTTCAAATGGCTATCATGACCGACCTCATGAAGACCGACCATATGGCGAGACATGCTCCAGAAGATGACACCCCTATTCTTGTGGATAAGATGACAAGTTATCCTATTTTCATAGGGAAAACTGGTGAGTCAGAGTCCTAGTAGGATAAAGAAAGTAAAGGTAGTTTTGATTAGGAATCCTTATGGGAAAAGGAAATAGTTCCAACAAGGAAATTCTTGTACAAATAGGAATATGATTTCTTCACTATTATAAATAGAATGGTAGAGTGTGCATAAGGGGAATAAGTTAAAAGTTGAGAGTTGAGAGGGAAATCAAAGATCAGAATCATCAAGCTCTGACTTGTAAACACAAGCAAGAGCCGAGAAACGTATTTGAGCAATAAAAAGTACCATCCTGTTTCTGTCCGTGGACGTAGGTCGGATCCAAAATCCACCGAACCATGTTAAATCTCTTTGTCGATTAGTGTGTTTATCTGTCTCTCGCTAAATTTGTCTTTGGTCCCCCATAACCAAACAAATTCACCGTTGAAGGAGGATTACCTCGGAGGTGATATTCCCGTATTACCCTGAGATCAAAATCCACCGTCAATAGTTGGCGCCGTCTGTGGGGAACCAATAAAAAGCAACTCGCGTACTAAGACAATGGCGGAAGGCGGAAACCACCAATCATCAGGGAACTTGGCTACAGATTGGATGAAGAAGATCGAGGAGAACCTGAGGAAGGAAAAGGAGGAGGAAAACCGAACTCTGCTAAAAACCATAGTAGACCGGCTAGAAAAGATAGAAGGGGCGCATGACGGAAAAATTCCAGGCCGGGACTAGCCGACGGAGGAATGAAATAGCAGAAGGAAAAGGAACTATCGATACAAGTGAGGACGACAGACCCCGGAGGAGGGATCCCTACAGGGTAAGATCGTGGTGGTGCAGAGAGATTCCCAGACCGAGGACACATGGAGGAAGAGGATGACAAATCGTCACCAGATTCCTCCTATGATAGCCCTCACATGACCCGAAGAAGAGGAAGAGTACAACGAAAAAAACAAGAAGATACCGACCCTGGACCCTGAGAAACACCACTCCCAAGACAACGAAAGAAGAGAAACCACAGGAGGCGGCATGGAGCCAAAGACAGCAGCATGAAATCTTGGCTACGGGAGGAGCTAGTCAAATGGGGAGTATACCCCAATACAAACAGAGGGGATGTCCAGGACAGCAAAGATGAGTCCCCCCTCACAGAAGAAATAAAGTCGGAGAAATTCCCAAAAAGATTCAGCATGCCGACCATGACGCCATACAAAGGCCATACCGATCCCAAAACCCACATTGAAGGTTTCGTCCTACTAATGGAGGTGCAAGGGGGTAACAGGGGACGCCATTGCAAAGTGTTCCCCTTAACTCTAGCCGGACCGGCCATTCTATGGTATAGAAGCCTAGCCCAAGAAGCATCAGCAGCTTCGCACAACTGAGGAAGTCATTCATACGACACTTCAAGGGGGCTTGTGTCCCCCGAAAACGATTGGAGAACTAAGGCTTATGAAGCAAGGAGACGATGAACCTTGAAGATATTATTGAAAGATACCATAATATGGTACTCGAAGTCGGAGGGTATGAATCCCCGAGGCCCTGGAAAGCTTGAAGGGAGCCTTGAAGGTCGGAAGGCTATGGACCCATCTGAGGATCCAAGACACCCCGGACTACGCAACCGCCCTGGAGGTGGCCCGAAAATTCATTTTATTAGAGAACGAGGAGAAAGTATCCTGAAAAGGGAACACCATCAGAGAAAGGACCACAAGGGAGGGCGCCCCCGCCGTGTGTTGTAGAAAGAGAATCCAGAAGACCACCCCGAAGCACAAGGAGTTCAAACCACTGCACCGAGAAAACCAAGAGAGAAGGGCGCCGACCCAAGTAAACCATGTGGTCGGGGAAGATGCATACATTCCCCTAAAGAAACCACTGGGACAAATTGTCATGGAGATCCAAGGGAAATGCCTCTTAGTGGAACCCGACCAGGAGATTCCCCCCAGACAAAAGAAACCAAAAAGCTTATTGTGTACACCACAACTCCAAAGGACATGCCACAGACGGATGTAAAGATCTACGAGAACAAATAGAAGATCTAGCACGAAACGGGTATCTAAACAAATATATTGACCACGAGGTCATGACGGCCAGACAAAGAGCACGTGGTCGCCAAATCAATATCATCGCAGGAGGAAGAACGCTGGCCGGAAACTCTAACCGTTTAAGGAAAGATTACAGCAGAACCCGAGGACCAGATATCTTAGAAACATAGCAGGTCACAGGGCTACAGGGAGGTCGGTCGGTACCAATAATGTTCACTGATGAGGATACCCGAGGAGTAAGTTTTCCTCATGACGATGCATTGATAATCAAGGCAGTCATCAGCGGGACGGAGGTAGACAGAATCCTAGTGGACCCTGGGAGCGCGGTTGACATAATTTCCAGAGAAGCAGTGGACGACCTAGGGGTAGAATATGCAACCCTGACCAACGATAGCACTCCCTTATACGGTTTCGGAGGATCAGCCGTCATCCCACTAGGAAGAATACAGTTGGCAATAACTGTCGGGACACATCCTCGGACCCGGACGATCATGACAGACTTCACTGTAGTAGACTGCATGAGGAGTTACCAGGCCATCGTCGGGCGACCCTTCATGATGAAGACAAAAGCTGCAATGTCCTGCTACCATCTGAAACTGAAATTCCCAACCCGGGAAGGAATCGGAATTGTGTGCGGAAGCCAGAAAACAGCCCGCAGCTGCTTTGCGACTCTCTGACCGGCGTAAACACAGACGTTTAACGCAAGCGCACGTATCGTTCAAGTAGTATAAAAATATCGATCCCACGAGGACTTAATTCCTACTGTTGTTATTAATTGTTGAATCTATTTATTTACAAATATCTAATTAATGGGAGAATGGAATTGATTGCTTGATTGATTTGGTTGATTGTAGATTTGCTAAATAAATAAATAAAAAGATAAAAGAAAATACTAAGGAAAATAAAAGTCACAAAGATCTAAGGTTGTGATTTCTTTTAATATCATTTTAAAGATGAAGTGATTATTTTATGTTTGTGTAATAAATCAGTTTACTAACCTGGAACACTAAATTATGTAAAAGCCTCTTCCGATGGTCAACTACAAATACCCAGTATAACCCTTTTTTTTTTTTTTTGGAAAATTACAAACCCAGTATAACCCAATTGAACCATATTCCTATGTCACCACACATTACCTGGATTCATTAAGTTTAAGTTCCAATTATGGCTACCCCGCCCAACAGTTATATTCCTATCCTGTAAGGAATCTATTAAAGGGTTATCTATCCTCAAGGAAGATCGTGGGCTATTAAGTCTAAGGCTGGGAAACCTAAAATCCCTATGTCTATTTCATTTTAGATTTACCATATCAATCTTATTGGTGAGCATTAAGCTTAAGACTTAATAAGTAAACCTATAAATTACCAAAACTATAAAATAATCCCTTATAAAACTAGTGATATTAAAAGTCATCACAACCCCTAGATAATTAAAACATAACTAGAGCTAGTAAAAACATAAAAGTAAAAGTACTGAAAAGTAAAATAAAATAAAATGCTAAGGTAAAAGGAATTATTTCTACTATTACTTATTTAGATATCTCCCAGTAAAATAATATATAAACTTGTGATTATTATCAACCAGCCATAAAGGCGGAAACAAAATAACCAGCCATAAGGCGGCGGAACCAAAATAACCAGCATTAAAGGCGGAATATATGTTTTATTACCAACCGACCAATTTGGCGGTATCCTGATTAAGTCAAGTTTAAATAGTAAATATATTCTTTTAAGGGAGATTAATCTAAATAGTAATAGTAAAAAAAATTACCTTTCACCCGAACATAAGGAAAGGAAATTACCTCATCATGGTGAATAGTAAAAACTGTAAAAAGTAAAAAGTAAATTGTAAAAATTGTAAAAAGTGAAAAGTAAAAATTAAGTTACTATTATTACAAAAGTAATTAAAATTATTTACAAAACTAAAAAAAAAACTAAAAACTAAAGAGTTTTAGAGAGAGAAACTCTCTCTTTAGAAGGAATTGAAGAGAGAGGATGGGACACTGAATTCTGAAATCTCGAGCTCAATTTATAGGCGCGGATGGGGTCTGGGCGTCGCGACGCTAAGGAGTTACGCGTCGCGACGCTGGCTACAGTGACACGTGTCACTTGCTGGTTCGTCGACTCAGATTGTTATCCGATGACGTGGCACTATTCATGACGTCATTGCTTACGTCACTCTGATGTGAGATTGTCGGCAGCGTCAGATCGTGACACGTGGCAGCGGCGCATTTTAGCAAGGCCGTTGAGATGTTGACACGTGTCATGGCGCAAGATAGCATAGATGATGATTGTCGGCACCGTAGGATGATGACAGGTGGCAGGCGCACGTTAGCAAGTCTTCTGTGATGGTGACACGTGGCACGGCGCATGTTAGTAAAGTCAACTTTTCAGATTTTGACAATTTGACCCGGCGCATTTTAGCAAAACCGACGCATGCTGGGAGTCGCGATGCGCAATGCTCCAAAATTATTCCTGTTGACGTATTTTTGTCCGGTTTTGCTCCAAATTGCTCCAGTGCTGTCCAAACTTTATTTATCTACAAAATAACAACAAAACACATCAAAACATTCATAAATCTCGAGAAATAATACAAAACATTAGGTCAAATGAGTGGGAATAAGTGATATAAATACCACTCATCACACCCCCAAACCTAACATTTTACTAGTCCTCGAGCAAAACATAAATAACATAATAAAATTTAACTAAGCCATTTCGTAGGGATCAAGGTTGCATTTAGCATATGCAACAAGCTTTTAAACCCCTAGGTGTCCCTAGTGGACGAGTTGTAGTCTCGTGAGGGTTTACAGCAATGATACCCACAACATTTTACAAAAGTAAAAAAAAAGTATTAAAACTAATGCACACAAAAGCAAAAAGACAAGCGAAAAGAGAATAAAGAAAGTTAGTGACTAATCAGGTGAAAATTCTACTCAAGTTACTAGTTGTTTTGTTTCTTTCTAAATTACCGAATAAGTAAATTCTCCGATTATTTTTACCATTCTCCATATACACAGCCAACAAAATATTAATCAACTCATTTTTGCCCACAACGGTCATAAGTGCAGTTGATAAGAGAATAATATTTTTGTCCTAAAGTTCTATCAGATTTCACATCTTTTTGTAGCAATGGAATAATTTTCTGATTTTTCTGATTTTTTTTTTGTTTTCTCTATTTTTATTTATATACAATACCTTCCGTCTATGTAGCGAGCTTGGGTCGGTGGCTCCCAAACAGTTGGCTTTAGGGCACCAGGTGTTAAGACACCCCTACGAACTTAATTACTCAGACTTCAGATATATATATATTTGCAGCATCTTTGATCCATGTAACGAGCTTTGGGCCAGTGACTCCCAAACCAGTTGGTTTTAGGGCACTAGGTGTTAAAACCCCTTACAGACTTAATAACTCGGATCTCGGACGGTTTTTTTTTTTTTTTTTTTTACTCCATCACTATTTAGAGATGCTTCCTCCAATTAAACTAAAGCACTAAATATTACAAACTTTTCAATTTTAGCTCACGACTGTATGTTTCCATGTAAGTTCATAATACATGTCAACTGAATATATAAAGATCCATTTTAGTCAGTGTTAAGGAGAATTCACAAATTAAATAATTCAAAAGGAAATAAACAAAAACTAACTTGTTTCGAAATAGGTTTGAGATACGTCTCAGGAGTGGAAATTCCTTACTCAGCTATCTCTTACCAATTCTCACCTTTTTAATCAAAATAAAAACACAAAAATGCAAAATATTTTTGTAATTTTTGAAAAATTTTCAATTTTTTTGTATTTTTCGAAAAATTTTAGACTAAAAAATAAAAATAACATACAAACTAAAAACAAGGTAACACAAACTAAAAACAAGGTACTAATCAACTAATTTCCTCCCCCAAACCTAAATGAGACATTGTCCCCAATGTCTTAAAAAGTAGAAGAAGAGTTAGAAGGTTTTTACCTGGTTAGCGGAAATCTACAGGAATTTAAAGGTTAAGATCCAGATTAATTCGACGACTCTTACCACGATTGTCCTCGGACCAATTTATCTTTGAAAGGAAAGGGTCAACTTGTGGTTCATAGGCTATGAGTTGGTCTATCAGATCTGGAGCAGTTCTGGCAGTAGAGAGGAGTTCTTTCATAGATTTTGACACGAACCTATTTCTCCGAGCATCATCAAGAAACACACAAAGAAAATCATAAAATCCATCAACGTTGAGTAGTCCAAGCGGTTTCTGGTGTATGTTTAGGTTCGCCCAAGATAGTACAATAAAAATTTCCTCCAATGTACCTAAGCCACTTGGCAAAGCAATAAAAGCATCAGCACGGTTAATCATTTCTACCAGGCGTTCAGACATACCTGGCACGATTAGTTCCTCTCCGTTTGATGATCCAATAAGATTTGCCTCGGCCAAGGGTTTTGGGATGATCCCAAAACATGACTGCCTCCTTCCTGTACGGCTTTTGAAACGATCCCCATTAATCCAAGATTTCCTCCGCCATATATTAAGTGCATATTCCTTACAGCTAAGACTCGACCCAATTCTTGTGCTGCTTCTATGTATTGTGGCTTAACACCAACACTACTACCGCAAAACACACAGATGTTTTCAACTCGTCTTCTTGAAGTGGCTTCCATTTTTTTTATGTATTTCTTTTTCAAATCAGGATGTCTTCAAAAGTGCAATGACGGGCTGAATTTATAATACCTGAAAAGGGTGAGTAAAAATAGCACAAGTATCTTCCAGAGGACGATTGTTAGCTAAACAACAAAAGAAATCGTGAAAAGTCAAAAGTCTGGATCATGTCTACGAAAATAAAGATAATTACAACAGAAAAGCAAATCAAAGCAATAATTAAGGTAACGGAATTGTGTACGCAATACGCCACTCGCTTAGTATAAATTCATTAGGATGTGTCTCAAGATTTCATTCCTTATTCAGCCATCGCTAATGAATTGTTTTTCATCTCTGATTGCCAAACACAATTCCTTCTGTCTTAAAATGCTCCATTTGTGCCTTTCCCTACAAAAACATCACACAAAATTAAAAAGTTCACATAAAATATGAAAACAAACTACAACAAATTGCACGGGTTGCCTCCCTGCTAGCGCTAAATTTTCCGTCTTCAGCCAGACGTGACTGATATCTATCTGTCAAGGAGGTTTCAAGGTCGTTTTGGATGTCCGATTAAAGACAATCCCGTGAGCGTTGCTTTTGAATGGTCTATTCCAATGGTAAAGTGGCAAAAAGAATTTTGTCTCATTCAGTGCTCGTGCCACCTTTTTAATCTTTGTTACTCCAGTGGTTCCTGCAAAGAATGAAAGAAAATCAGGAGGTCTCGTATGGTGCTTGACTTGGAATGGAAGTTCCATTCTGTCAAGCTTCTGGGTGATTTCTTTGATTTGTACTCCCCAACACAGCGATGTTTTTCCTGAATGCTCTGGATATTTATTAAAGTCAGACATTTGCTCCTCCATTTGCTCTGTTTCTTGCTCCACCTTTCCTTCACAGATGTATTTTAAAATTTCTGTATTTAGTTCTTCATCTGTCATCTGTGAAATACATGCTTCAAAATTGTCAACCTGAGAATGAAAAGAAATGTTAGATGTTAGGTCTTCATCCTCTGATCTGACTGGAATTGATGGTTCAGATAGATCTTCTTTAAACATCATGGTAAAGAATGCTCCAAGATCTTCATTTTGAGGACACAGAATTCCATCCTCATTTGTTGGTGCAGTTGGTACAAGTATTTCAGCTTCATCCTCGTCAGAATCTTAATAATAAAAGTCAAATCGAGACTTTGCCGATTCGGGTTCCTGAACTGATACCTCTGGTTGTTGATAATGTCAGCCTCTTCCTCTGTTGTTGGCTGGACAACAGGCCTCAGAAAACCGGACTGTTGCTCCCAGATGTGGGGTGTATCTTCTTGTAAAGAACGTAATCTTTCAATCTCCCAGTAATGTTCCATTTTTCAATCACCTGAAAACAAAAGAAATAAATAAAATTACAAATAAAAATAAAGAAAATTAGATATAAATAAATTAGATAGCTTCAAAATTAATAACTCAAGAAATATAAGTCCCCGGCAACGGCGCCAAAAACTTGACCGGCGTAAACACACACGTATAACGCAAGCGCACGTATCGTTCAAGTAGTATAAAAATATCGATCCCACGAGGACTTAATTCCTACTGTTGTTATTAATTGTTGAATCTATTTATTTACAAATATCTAATTAATGGGAGAATGGAATTGATTGCTTGATTGATTTGGTTGATTGTAGATTTGCTAAATAATAAATAAAAAGATAAAAGAAAATACTAAGGAAAAAAAAGTCACAAAGACCTAAGGTTGTGATTTCTTTTAATATCATTTTAAAGATGAAGTGATTATTTTATGTTTGTGTAATAAATCAGTTTACTAACCTGGAACACTAAATTATGTAAAAGCCTCTTCCGATGGTCAACTACAAATACCCAGTATAACCCAATTGAACCATATTCCTATGTCAACCACATTACCTGGATTCATTAAGTTTAAGTTCCAATTATGGCTGCCCCCGCCCAACAGGTATATTCCTATCCTGTAAGGAAATCTATTAAAGGGTTATCTATCCTCAAGGAAGATCGTGGGCTATTAAGTCTAAGGCTGAAACCTAAAATCCCTATGTCTAGTTCATTTTAGATTTACCATATCAATCTTATTGGTGAGCATTAAGCTTAAGACTTAATAAGTAAACCTATAAATTACCCAAACTATAAAATAATCCCTTATAAACTAGTGATATTAAAAGTCATCACAACCCCTAGATAATTAACACATAACTAGAGCTAGTAAAAACATAAAAGTAAAAGTACTGAAAAGTAAAATAAAATAAAACGCTAAGGTAAAAGGAATTATTTCTACTATTACTTATTTAGATATCTCTTAGTAAAATAATATATAAACTTGTGATTATTATCAACCAGCCATAAAGGCGGAACCAAAATAACCAGCCATAAAGACGGAACCAAAATAACCAGCCATAAAGGCGGAACCAAAATAACCAGCCATAAAGGCGGAACCAAAATAACCAGCCATAAAGGCGGAATATATGTTTTATTACCAACCGACCAATTTGGCGGTATCCTGATTAAGTCAAGTTTAAATAGTAAATATATTCTTTTTAAGGGAGATTAATCTAAATAGTAATAGTAAAAAAAATTACCTTTCACCCGAACATAAGGAAATTACCTCATCATGGTGAATAGTAAAAACTGTAAAAAGTAAAAAGTAAATTGTAAAAATTGTAAAAAGTGAAAAGTAAAAATTAAATTACTATTATTACAAAAAGTAATTAAAATTATTTACAAAACTAAAAAAAAACAAAAAAACTATAGAGTTTTAGAGAGAGAAACTCTCTCTTTAGAAGGAATTGAAGAGAGAGGATGGGACACTGAATTCTGAAATCTCGAGCTCAATTTATAGGTGCGGATGGGGTCTGGGCGTCGCTACGCTAAGGAGTTGCGCGTCGCGACGCTGGCTACAATGACACGTGTCACTTGCTGGTTCGTCGACTCAGATTGTTATCCGATGACGTGGCACTGTTCATGACGTCATTGCTTACGTCACTCTGAGGTGAGATTGTCGGCAGCGTCAGATCGTGACACGTGGCAGCGGCGTATTTTAGCTAGGCCGTTGAGATGTTGACACGTGTCATGATGCAAGATAGCATAAATGATGATTGTCGGTACCGTAGGATGATGACACATGGAAGGCGAACGTTAGCAAGTCTTCTGTGATGGTGACACGTGGCACGACGCATGTTAGCAAAAGTCAACTTTTCAGATTTTGACAATTTGACCCGGCGCATTTTAGCAAAACCGGCGCATGCTGGGCGTCGCAACGCGCAATGCTCCAGCGTCGCAACGCGCAAGAGACAAAATTATTCCTGTTGACGCATTTTTGTCCGGTTTTGCTCCAAATTGCCTCCAGTGCTGTCCAAACTTTATTTATCTACAAAATAACAACAAAACACATCAAAACGTTCATAAATCTCGAGAAACAATACAAAACATTAGGTCAAATGAGTGGGAATAAGTGATATAAATACCACTCATCACTCCTCACGAGAAGCTCTCTGCATCACAGAAGATACCAGGAAACGGCAAAGGAACCAGGGACAAGAAGAAGAAGACAGAAGCCCAGGGCCCGGCCAAACAAAAATGCCTGACTCGCTGCAGCTGAGGAAACAGAGGAGATATAACTTTACGGGCCAGGGAAAAAATATAAAAATAGGGGGAGGTCTGAGCAAGTCTATACGACAAGATCTTCTTGAATGCCTGAAAGGATACCCGGACGTCTTTGCCTGGGGATACAATGACATGCCGGGGATCGACCCGAGGTTCATCAATCACCGCCTAGCAGTAGACTCATCTCGCAAGCCGGTCAGGTAAAAAAGAAGGAACTTCAATCAAGAGAGGAGTAAAGTAATAGCAGCCGAGGTCGATAAGTTACTAAAGGCAGGTCTCATCAGGGAAGCAAGATACCCGGATTGGGTATCAAACGTGGTATTGGTCAGGAAGAACAATGGCAAGTGGCGAATGTGTGTCGATTTCACCGACTTAAACAAGGCGTGCCCAAATGACAGCTTTACTTTGCCGAACATAGACCAGCTAGTAGACACCACGGCTTGTCAAGGACTACTGAGCTTCATGGATGCTTTCTCCGGATACAACCAGGTCAAAATGTGCCCGGAAGACGAAGAGAAGACAACCTTCATCACAGATCAGGGGCTTTACTGCTATAAAGTAATGCCCTTCGGGCTGAAAAACGCGGGAGCAACCTTTCAAAGGTTAGTAAACAAAGTCTTCAAACCACTCATCGGAATTACAATGCTAGTTTATGTCGATGACATGATAACGATGTCAAAAGAACCAAGCAACCACATGGACGACCTAAAAAAGACCTTCGAGCTTTTAAGGAGACACAACCTGAAACTCAATCCAGAAAAATGTACCTTCGGGGTAGCTTCAGGGAAGTTTTTGGGCTACATGGTAAGTGCCCGAGGAATTGAGGCAAACCCACAGAAGATCCAGGCAATATTGGCCCTGAAGTCTCCCAAGACAGTGAAAGAAGTACAAAGCCTGACGGGTAGAGTGGCTGCACTCAATCGGTTCATATCACGAGCAACTGATAAATGCCACCCTTTCTTCAAGGTGATCCAAAAAGCAAAGAAGGATATCGACTGGACATCAGAGTGCGAAGAAGCTTTCCAGTAGTTAAAGCAGTATCTGGTACAGCCCCCGCTCCTGGCGAAACCATTCCCAGGAGAAACATTATACCTATACTTGGCCGTTTCGGACCGAGCAGTAAGTTCAGTACTGATACAAGAAACCGACAAGATCCAGAAGCCTGTCTACTATATCAGCAAAGCCCTCTTAGACGCTGAAACCCGGTATCCAGTACACGAACTAGTCGCCATTTCACTAGTTACGGCAGCTCGAAAATTGCGGCCTTACTTCCAGGCCCATCCTATTAAGGTGTACACCGGCCACCCCCTAAAACAAATTCTGCAACGGCCAGAAGTTTCCGGTAGACTAGTAAAGTGGTCGGTGGAACTAAGTGAACACGACATCACCTACCTCCTGAGAACAGCATTGAAGGGACAAGCCCTAGCGGATTTTGTCGCCAAATGTACCGACCCCCAGACCCTGGCTATAGAAGAGGACAAATGGGAAATGTCTGTAGACGGTTCAGCTAGCGCGCAAGGCAATGGCGCATGAATCGTCCTAAAAAGCAACAAAGGAGAAGAAATTATACTCGCCCTGAAGTTTGCTTTCATGGTAACCAATAATGAAGCAGAGTATGAAGCAATACTGGGCGGTCTGAGACTATGCACGGTGCTAGGGATCCAAAACGTGGTGGTAAGGAGTGACTCACAGTTAGCCATTCAGCAACTAAAAGGAGCATTTAAAGCGAAGGAGCCTAGTATGATGGCCTATCTAGCCGAAGTAAAAAAGTTAACAGGGAAGATGGGGGATGTACACTTCGAACAAATCCCCCGATGAGACAATTGTGAAGCAGACTCCCTGGCACGGCTCGCCTCTTCAACAAAAGCCGAACACCCCAAGATAATCCCTTTGATTTACATCCGGGAAAGGAGTGTGGGAGAATCTAAAGTAGAAGTGCTAGATAAAGAAAGCCAAGCATCATGGATGCAACCCATCAGAAAATATCTGGAAACACGAGAAACAACAGATGACAAAATGGAGGCCAGAAAGTTAAGATACAAGAGCACCAAATTCTCCCTAATCGACGAGGAGTACTTTACCGACGGGGTTACTCAGTCCCCCTCTTAAGATGTCTTGCAGAAGAAGAGGCAAATTATGTACTCAGAGAGATACATACCGGCATCTGCGGAAGCCACGCTGGAGGTCGCTCAATTGCTTTCAAAGCCTTAAGGCAAGGTTTCTACTGGCCGACCATGCACCAGGACGGCATAGAAGTGGCCCGCAAGTGCGAAGGATGTCAGAAAAATGCAAACCTCCACCACCAACCAGCCGAACAGTTGACCACGCTACTCAGTCCCTGGTCGTTCGCCCAGTGGGGACTAGACATCATTGGGCCGATGCCACAAGGGAAAGGGCAGACGAAGTATGCCATCGTGGCTATAGACTATTTCACCAAATGGGTGGAGGCAGAGCCACTATCCACCATAACGGAGAAAAGAGCCACTGAATTCTTGAGGAAAAATATCATCTGCCGGTACGGGATTCCCCGAGCCATCATCACTGATAACGGGAAGCAGTTTGACAGCAAAGGTTTCAGAAAACTTTGCGAGGACCTCCAGATTGCCCGAAGATTCGCCACACCAGCCCATCCCAAATCAAACGGCCAAGTCGAGGCGACAAACAAAACCATCAAGGCCAACCTCAAAGCTCGGCTCGGATCCAGCATGGGCCTATGGGTCGAGGAACTACCAGAAGTACTATGGGCGCATCGGACGACCTATAAGGACTCCACGGGAGAGACCCCGTTCTCCCTAGCATACGGATATGAAGCTGTCATCCCGGCAGAGATTGGGGTGACCTCCCACAGGGTTCAGCACTACGAGAGCAAGCAGAATGAAGAACTTATCAGAAACCACCTCGACCTGATCGAAGAGAAGAGAGAGAGGTCGGCCATGAGAACAGCGATCTGCCTACAAAGGATGGCCCACTTCTACAACAAGAGTGTTCGGACACTCACCTTCATCCCGGGCGACCTGGTACTGAGAAAGGTCACCCTAAATACTCGAAAGCCAGAGGAGGGCTCCCTGGGCGCCAAATGGGAAGGGCCCTACAAGGTGGTAATAGTAGTGAAACCAGGGGTGTACATCCTAGAGCGACTGGACGGCACAAGATTAAAAAAGCCATGGAACGCTGAGATGTTGAGGAAATACTTCCAGTAAACTTTCCCTTCCTCCTATCTGTTTACAGCAAAAAGGACAGGGATCCAAATAGATGAAGCCTCTCTCAAAATGACCCACAGAAAGTTGTAATAAGGGCAGTGCGTCCCCGAGCATAAATAAAAAACTTTCTTTTTTCCTACCACTCTCAGATTAGAACTTTACGAAACCATATTCAAAAAAAAAAAAAAAAAAAAAAACTTGGGGATATGCTTACGACAACGATCCAAAGCTAAAACTCGCAGCTGCCCGATCACAAATACCACCACAAAAATACACAGTCACACCAGAATCATTCGACTCCATACAAGAAAAAAGGCAGAGAACATAGAGAAGCATAACAGTCGGAAGAATATACCCTTAATGTTTCAATCGGCTCGGGGCTGGATTTCGTTCCGCCGAGGCCGTCTGTTTATTCGGCTCGGGGCTGGATTTCGTTCCGCCGAGGCCTCTTCATTATTTGGCTCGGGGCTGGATTTCGTTCCGCCGAGGCCTCTTCATTATTCGGATCGGGGCTGGATTTTGTTCTGCCGAGGCCTCTTCATTAGTCGGCTCGGGGCTGGATTTCGTTCCACCGAGGCCGTTTGTTCATTCGGCTCGGGGCTGGATTTCGTTCCGCCGATGTCGTTTGATGCTTCGGCTCGGGATCGGGTTACGTCCCACCGAGTCAGCTCATTTGGTTTGGGGAGGTAACATTCCCCCAGAACCGAATATCTCTCTTTGCTCGAGACCCTCAGAAACGTACCTGATGTAATGGATCCGTGGGAAAGCATAGCACGGGGGATGATGATGCCCCCGTGACGATTGCTAGCTCCAGTGATACCGGAACTAAGGAGGAAAATACCCTTAGTAGTCCGGACGCTCTTTCATCCATTCATCATCCGGATCTGAGAGAGGCACAGCACGGGGATGCGTGTGTGTGCCCTGTAGCGTGTGTCTGCTCCAGCGTGGTAAGGAGGAGCCCTCATACAATACACAGGCTCCCCAGGGACCCGACGTGTAGAGGATGTGCCCTTACCATTTTAAACGCTCTACTGATCCAAATCCTGGTTCGCCGGGACAGTGAATTGAAAGATTCAGAATTGTGTTTTGGAGACCTCAGACGGGACGCTGTTTTGAGGCATCCATGTTGTTGTTTATGCTTGCGAAACATTTTTGTTTTGGGATAAGTGCCAAGTCACCCCCGCCTTTTGATTTTATTTTCCAGAATCTTGTTTTTCGCCGGTCTGGCAGAGGGACGCCCATGCCAGATTCGGTAGGGCTTCAAAGGTTGATTCACTTCCCTTCTGAATAAGTCCCAGGGATTAATCGGCTCGGGGCTGGATTCGTTCCGCCGATGACATTCGGTTAATCGGCTCGGGGCTGGATTTCGTTCCGCAGATGTCACTTGTTTATTCGGCTCGGGGCTGGATTTTGTTCCGCCGAGGCCATTCGGTTAATCGGCTCGGGGTCGGGTTACGTCCCACCGAGTCGGCTTCTTTGGACTGGGGATGTAATATTCCCCCAGAGCCAAATTCTTTTTTCAGCTCGGGATCAGGGTACGTCCCACCGAGTCTACCTCTTCGGACTGGGGACGTAACATTCCCCCAGGTCCAAGTGCCTTTCTCAGCTCGGGGTCGGGGTACGTCCCACCGAGTCAGCCTTTCGGACTGGGGACGTAACATTCCCCCAGGTCCAAGTGCATTTCTCAGCTCGGGGTCGGGGTACGTCCCACCGAGTCAACCCTTCGGACTGGGGACGTAACATTCCCCCAGGTCCAAGTGCCTTTCTCAGCTCGGGGTCGGGGTACGTCCCACCGAGTCAGCCCTTCGGACTGGGGACGTAACATTCCCCCAGGTCCAAGTGCCTTTCTCAGCTCGAGGTCGGGTTACGTCCCACCGAGTCAGCCCTTCGGACTGGGGAAGTAACATTCCTCTAGGTCCAAGTGCCTCTCTTCATTCGGGGTCGGGTTGCATCCCACCGAGTCAGTCATTCGGACTAGGGACATAACATTCCCCCAGGTCCAAGCATCTCTCACAGCTCGAGACAAGATCACATGCCACCGAGCACATCATCGTTAGCTCAAAGGCAAAATTTTCTCCTCACAATCGAGATTGGATCAGTCAGGGGTCAGGACCTCCAAATCTCTGGTACAGATATTACAGAGGAGTAGTCATTTTCAGTTTGGACAACAAGAGGAATTTCATCTCCTGATGGAACGACCCAGGTAAGCAATTTGCTTTGAGAGGGAGAATCGTTCTGAACAGGGTCAGCATCTCCAATAACCGAGGATATGAAGATAGAAACAGAAGACTCAGTTGATGGCGAAGGCAATTTCTCTGTGATTTTTGGAGCGACCACCAGCAAGGCGATCAGCACACCATCTTTTTTATAGTTCATGGCATCAACTCGCAAACTCGTTGTTACCGAGAACTAGGGGACATATGTTGATGGTGTTTTCAGGACCTATGTTATTTAAAGAGTACGACAGGGGTAAAAAGGGTAATTCCCTTCTTGGGCGAGATCATTAAAGCCGACCCGGCCACTATACAGTAAGAGACCGAGCACTTGATGATAGGTGACCGACCACTTGAGATCGGATGACCGGGCATTATCAGATCGACAACAACATTCTCAGTTCAAATGGCTATCATGACCGACCTCATAAAGACCGACCATATGGCGAGACATGCTCCAGAAGATGACACCCTATTCTTGTGGATAAGATGACAAGTTATCCTATTTTCATAGGGAAAACTGGTGAGTCAGAGTCCTAGTAGGATAAAGAAAGTAAAGGTAGTTTTGATTAGGAATCCTTATGGGAAAAGGAAATTGTTCCAACAAGGAAATTCTTGTACAAATATGAATATGATTTCTTCACTATTATAAATAGAAGGGTAGAGTGTGCATAAGGGGAACAAGTTAAAAGTTGAGAGTTGAGAGGGAAATCAAAGATCAGAATCATCAAGCTCTGACTTGTAAACACAAGCAAGAGCCGAGAAGCGTATTTGAGCAATAAAAAGTATCATCCTGTTTCTGTCCGTGGACGTAGGTCGGATCCAAAATCCACCGAACCACGTTAAATCTCTTTGTCGATTAGTGTGTTTATCTGTCTCTCGCTAAATTTGCCTTTGGTCCCTCATAACCAAACAAATTCACCGTTGAAGGAGGATTACCTCGGAGGTGATATTCCCGTATTACCCTGAGATCAAAATCCACCGTCAACAAAATGATTGGTTGTTGTGTTATTTGATTATTAGTGGGTTAATTTTGAAAATAGAAAAGGATAAAAGGTTAATTTTGTAAAGAGGGCTACTACTCTCACCCCCATTTTCAGCCCCACCCTCTCTCCTCTTTACATAATTCCCAAAATATCAATTACTTTAATAAAAATTCACTACCCCAATATATTCCCACAAGTTGTATTATTTAATTTAAAAATAACATATATAATTATTTTACTTAATTAATTAATTTTTTTTATTTTATAACTTTTTTATTTTTTAAAATTTATATTTTTTTTATTCTTTATATATCTATTCTTTTTTATTTGTTTAATAAATATTATAAATTTCATATTTATTTTTATTTATTTTATGTTCATTTATTTATTTAATTTTTGTGGTTCTTTTATTTAATTTCTTTAACACTACTTATGTATTATAAAAATGTGCTCATGCATATTAGAAAAATATATATTTAAAAAATAGTACAAATAACAACATAAAAAGTTACACTTAAAAATATAAAGACACAAATTCTAATATATGTTGCCTCCAAAGTGTCCTTCTGGTGCACTTGGTGATATACCAAATACTTCATACCATAATTGATTACGAATCCTATAACGAGTGGTCCATTCTATACTATTTTTAATAAAATAAATTTACGAAATTAAATAAGACAAATAACTTTAAATAAAGAAAATATAAAATCAGAATCAGAATCTATAATATTTTTAATAAAATAATTTTTTTTAGTAAAGTAAAAGTAGATATGGATACTGATTTAACAAAAATAAATAAAACAAATAAATTTTAATAAAGTAAAAATAAGATCATAATCATAATCAAATAGACTATCAAAAATTATATTTTTTTTTATACATAAGTATTGTTAATTAAATTAAAAAAAAATCAAAAAATTAAATGAGTAAATACGAATTTTGTAATATTAATTAAGCAAATAAAAAATAATATATATATAAATAGCAAAAAATTTAAATTTAACAAAAATGAAAAAAATTATAAATTAAAAAAATAAAAAAAATTTAATTAATAAAATGAAATAAATATATATTATTTTTAAATTAATATTGTTTGCACAATTTTTCGTTAAAAGAACGTGTAAGGTTCAAACTTCCGGAGACACAGTCCTAGCAAAAGGTGTTTGATTAAGTGAATAAGCCTCCAAGGGGCACAAGTACACAAATTACAGTCCTAAGATTACAAAGCTACGAAATTAAAATAAAATGCTCGTTTTGAGTCTTCATTTTTTCGGGGGTGATACTGTCTTAACCGTTTAAATCGTGGGATCAGCCGCAGCATGTATTCAGTCGTCCTGACTCTCTTATCGTCCTAGTTGTTATGTCGTCGGGCGACCTTTCTGATTGCTCTTCTCGTCGTCGTCCTGGTTTCAAATCGTCATGTGGAGTGATAATTGTTTGCCTTACTTACTTTTGTCATTTACTGACTCCTTCGTTCTATGGTGACTTTCTTTTGTCAACAATTGTCCCCTAAATTTACCTTGATTAAGTTGGAAGTGAAATCGAGGTGAATTTCTCAATTTGGGTAGTCAGGGCGATAGACATCGGCCTACAAGTCTTCGCCTTATTGTTTTTCTCGGGCCGCCCTTATGTTCCCTATATGAGCCCATCACTTCTTCAATAAATGTGCGACCTTTCCCAATACGTTTCATCATGACGCCCATTAATGAGTCGTTTTTCACATCATTTCAGTGTCCCCCTTCGTCACACGTCACCTTTATTCCTTTACATCGAATTGTATCCCAACACTTGTCTAAGACGACTCTTCATTCTTTTCATTTTCCCGCCATTTCCTTCCTCGACGATTTGGGTTGCGACACCTGTCCCAGGATGAGCTTTTCATCTTCGTATATAAGGGTTTAGCCTGCTCTTGTTTTCACTTTACTTTCCACTCTCTGCAAAACTCCATTCTTTCTTACTCTATGGCATGTTCTTCTTCTGCACCCAAAACTAGTTCTTCTACTTTCGGTGATTACCAGGTGGTCTTGGGTGACTCCCCCGTGAGTGCCTTCGGCGTTCATGTCCTTAAGGAGAACTATGGTCAGTTCACTTTAGGCCCCATTTTTGTCGATGACAACGCCATCGCTACGGCCCCTTTGGCTCAGCTGTTTCCTTCCACTTATGGCCTTCCTTTTTCAGAGCCATTGAATGTTTCTCCATTGGCTCAGTCTAACCATATCCACACATGGCCCAAACACGATTCCTTATTTGAGACTTGATTCAAACGCATGCTATTACATGCGGATACCTGCACCTTTCTTGAGGAACATGGCTTTCTTTCTCTTATCGAACTCTCATTGGCTTTGCCCCCTTTGACCGAAACCTATTTCCTACCTCACTACTTATCTGGTCCTCCAATTATAATATTTTCATCTTCCCCACTGGTCCTTTCACCATCACCATTCGCGACATCAACGCTCTGACCGGGTTGGCCCCTCTGGGTGCGACCATCTCGGCCTGTACAACCTTTCATTTCCCCCTCCTTCAATGGAATCTTCATCATTCTCGTCTTATTCTGCTTCTTCCGTGTGTTTTCCAAATCGGTTGGTCTGGTCTCAGTGCTGGAGCGTACGGCTTTCCTTCATTATTGGCTTTGCAAATACATCATTTGCACGCCAAGTCAAAAACTCGTGTCAGGTTACCTCCCAATCTCTTCAAACCTTGCCAATGGTCTTCGTTTGTACATGACATCCTTTTTGTTGGCTAGTATTTATCGTGGGTTGGCCGTTCTTCAAAAACAACTTCGGTCAGGGGCTTCGCCTATCACCACTGGCCCTCTTTGGCTCGTCCAGTTTTGGCTTAGAGCCTATTTCCTAATTTTCGGCTCAATCGAGTCAAATCATTCTTATCCTTGTGCTGGTCTTTTGTTTTCCCAACTTCGGCCAACTTTTTCATTCCTCGCACTGTTTTTGAATACTTCTACACCCTTTCTCGGGTCCCTTCTTTCTTTCTTTTTTCTTGGGCGCTAGTCTTTCTTTCGTCCATAACATCCCTAAGTCAAAAGAGGACGAATCAATTTATCGCATATGGCACAAGTTTTTATGCAGCCGCAATTTGATTCATGACATCCTGACCGGGGCCAACGGCAAATCCGGAGTGGAGGTCTATTCGCCCAACTTCACTGCCCGCCAATTTAGTCTCGTTCAAGGATGGCCTCTTCCATTCTTCCACACACGCTCCGTTTCATCAGACCGTTTTAAAGTTCTTTCGCTCTCGGACATAGACTAATGTTTGTCAAAGACCTGTTCTTTGCTATCCTCATTTACTGCACTCTCCTTTTCACTTTGTACATCGGTTCATTCTCTCTTCGACCGTTTTTGGCCGTCTGGTCGTGAGAGATTTTTTTCTTTGCCTTCTGCAAGGGTATTTTCCACCATCTCATTTTCTTCCAAGTCCTCAGAGTCGGTGGGGGCAAAGTAACCTACCGAGGCAGCCAAGCCAAAGAAGATTAAACAGGCTAAGTGGAAACAGCCTTCCCCCAGTGATAGTTCTGATTCAGACGTGCCGGTCATACGTCGTGCTAAGGTACGATATGAAACTTTCGTCCCTTTTGTACATCGGGTTAAGATACAACCTGGAATTTTATAAGTTTTGTATCTTGTGCAGGTACTTATGACAGAGTTTTTTTCTGCCATACCCGAAGCGACTCAAGCTCCGGAGCCCGAAGCTCCCATGGTTGAAGGTCCACATGGGGAAGCTGAACCCACCGTAGTCTCGGTCGTTCAACTTCCATCAGACGATGAAGAAGCGGCCGAGGCTCCAATCACGGAACAATCGCCAGAAGAGGGTGAAACAGTTGCTACCGATCCTTCTCCCGGAGCCGACCCTCAAGGTATGGAGCCAAGTATAGATTTTGACCGTTAGCGCCCGTTTGTTGAGAAAATTCAAGAGACCATCCTCTATTTGAATCCCCCTTAGACAATCTCGTCCCAACAGTGCAAGACCCGGATGACGAGCCTATTCTGCCAGAGCCTATTTGGTCGGATAACGGGCCTCTTTGGCGTCATCTCAAACGGCTTTACCCCTTGGTACTCAGAATGGCCGCCACGGGGCTTAGGGGAAGTTATAGAGGTGTAGACGGCCTTTTTAGTTTGGCCGAATTAGAGTTATTAGAAGAGGCTCGGTCTATGTACAAAGACGATGTACTTCGACGTATTTATGAATAGGCGGAAGTTATTCATATTTCTGATTCTTCCGATTCTGATTCTCCTGCAGATGCTCAGTTAGCAGTTCTGTCGCACCAATCATCGCGACAGACAGCGTCTCTGGTTCCTCCAATGCTGACTTCATCCCCTGAACGGCCATCGTCTTCGGCCTCCTATCTTTCTGTTCGGGCTACCTCTGTAGATTCTTCGGTGCAGGCACCCCCTGCTCGTGATCAAACATCATCGTCGGCTCCTTCTTCTATGCCTATTCGGCCTACTTCTCCTGATCCTTTGATTCACCAAACGGCTACTCCTGAACGACCGTCATCTTTGGCCTCTCTCTCATCTTCTCTTCAAGTGTCATCTCTAGCTCTCTTAGTCCAATCTCCGGGGGGAAACCGCATTGCCACTAGAACTTCCCATAACAACGGTTGTTGAGTCGTCCATTTCTACTCATCGAGCCGAAACTGTAAGTGATTTCTCTTTATCCCCCTTTTTATTTTTATCTATCCTGATTTAATAACTTTGGCCTCTGTAATCAGGTGTCAGATCAATTCTTGCAATCTGTCCAGGATATTTTGAGCGATCTGGACCAGTTAGCCTCTGCTTCATCCTTACCTCCCCTATCTCCGGCCCAGGCTACAACAGACTTGGAGGCCCTTCGGGAGGTCATCGGCCAATATGCATCGCTCATGACAACTGACATCGGCCAAGCTGCCATGCTAGAGAATATGCTTAAAATGGAAAGGGTTTCCTCTGAGCTAGACCGATTGCTGGGTGTTCCTGTTTTGTCCATTTCAGCGGAAGGCCGTCTGTCTCTTCAAGACTTGCAAAGCAAGGTCCCGACCCTTGTTCTCCACTATCGAACCGTACACAGCCAGAAGTCCGAGTTGCGTGCCTCTATAACTAAGAAGGACAGGCTTCGAGACACCATTGATAACCTTTGGCAAACCATAAGAGAGTATACGGATGAAATGGTTATCGAGGAGTATCTGCTGCTGGATTTATAGTGACAATTACAGGAGATCCAGCGCCAGATAGAGGAAAGCCACATAAGGAGGGATGCAAGAAAAAAAGGGTTGCCTCTTTGGTAGCCGAGGCGACTACTACTATGGCCGAGTTCAGGGATTTGGCCCGAGTTGATTTTGAGAGGGGTCTGACCGATCTAATGAGGGCCGATGTTGAGATGCGGAGAGAATGGCGGAACCTAGAGGAGAAGTTCTCGCTTCTGAAGGATTCTCCTGATGAGCTTCAGCGATCTTCGGCCAGCCAATAATTATGTATACTGTTAGAATGTTATACTCGTCCTTTTGTTTTGTATTTTGAAACATTAATTAATACACTTGTACTTATTTATTTTGTTTTGTCCTTACTACAAAGACATTACGTTCTCGTGCTCCCATAATGAGGGCACATATTTTTTCAAGTACTTACCATTTATCGCCCTGACATGTATTTTCCCATTCAAATTTTTTAAATGATAGGCCCCATTCGGCAATACGTTTTCTACCTCAAATGGGCCTTCCCAATTAGGTGACCATTTTCCATATTCTGAATCTTTGGCACCAAGTGGCAATATAATTTTCCACAGTAATTCGCCTTTTTCTGAACTATTTAGCCTTGACTTTCTTATTATAACCTTTGGCCATTTTTGTCTTTTGGATTTCCAAACGGTTTATGACATTGATGGATTTGGTGATTGGAGTGCCAATCCGAATTGTACATTTTATTATTTATTAATAAAATAACTACATTTTTCATTTCATACCCTATTAATGGTATTGTCATTACGCGTATTAAATTGATGTATCATTATGCTAAGAATGACATCGACCTTAGAATAGTTTTGTCACTAGGTGTAAACTATTCTTAAAGTAAATATTCCTAGTCGTTGGTTTTGGAATACGGTCGAATTCCTATAACCTATAAGACTAGCACATGTCGTATATTGGAATTGGAGTTCTAATGGTTTAACGCGGTGTACCATGAGTTTTGGAAACACGTATAGACATGTGGGTATTCGTTGGAGCGAATACTGAATGACTCATTGGTGATTCCTAATAGTTGGAAGTACACACCATCGTCAATAGGAATCTCCTCGAGTTGAGTAGCATATGTAATCCTTTGACTATAGGATATCTTTGATTTTGTGTGAGATCCTCCACACTTAGATGCCATGTATGTCGGAAACCTTTCATGGTATGGCCTCTAGATGTTCATTGGGTGTGGACCGATGCACTCAGTAATCAAATGTGAAGCAAGATAGGATCTGTCAGCCCGTATGTGTACCATAAGGGGTTTAGGTATCCATGTTAGTAAAGTCATGATTCTTAAATCTTTGGCCAAAGTCGATCACCTAGGCTGGATCGCATCAGTTATGAAGAATCGTGGACATGTCGACATGAGATGTGCGTCTTGGAAACTTGATGGTATACTCTATATTTCCTAAGCATAACTCGGATAGCCTACGACGGAGGGATTGTTAAACATATGTGATGACCTCGACTTGTATAGTTCAGAAAGGTCGTTCGTGTTCTCCGCGAATTCGGAGGTGGCCGAATTACGTACATATTAGCTAGGCTTATATGACGAACGTGTCTGAACTTAGAGAGTCCAATTATGAATTGTACTCGTTGAGCACTTGGGTAGCCGATTATTTTGATAAAATATAATATTCGATGTTATAATTATCAACTAAGATAATCAAGTGTTATTGGATAATATTGATTATTTACTTTGACCTAATGGATTAATTAGATTAATTCAATAATTAAACAAGGGCTTAATTGTAAAATCATAATTATCTCTACCATTTGAGGATATTATGGTAATTGTATGTATGTAATAATATGTGGTTTTGGATTGATTTAATTGGATTAAATCAGGGTGGCAAACATTTAACTAATCCATTTCCTAATCTTTGGCTTGATTTAATTGTATTAAATTAAAGTGGGAGACAATGGATATTAGTCATACCTAATTATACATATTTGGACAAATTAGATTAAGCCCACTTAAAAGTTGATTACAACTTTTATTAATTAAAAATGGCCTAAGTTTTGCTATGAATAGCAAACTTTAGGAAGGTTTTAATTACAAGTTCAAATACAAGCATAAGCAAATTCTTGAGAGATTAGCCTAAGTTAGAGAAGTTTTTAGAGAAGCTTGTGAGGTCTCTACAACATTTCATCTAGGAGAAATCAAGCTTGGATCTTGAAGTGAAGCTTGGAAGCATTGGAAACAAGATTGGATCTTGGAGTCAAGCTTGCACACCTTGGAGGTTCTCCAACAATTTCAACAAAGGAGAAGTAGATTGGATCTTTCATCAAGCTTACTAGGTAATGTTTGATCCTTTCCAAATCTATGTTTATTTGTGTTTTAGATGCATGATCACATAGCTTAATGTTGAATAAGGCTAATCAATTGTGTTAGGATACTTTAGAAGTATAAACACAACATGCTTGTAATTAGGTCAAAATGTTCATGTTGGACATGGAATAATTAATAAGAGTTTGGAACTCTAAATTAAAGCTTAGAGCTATGGCTACCATTCTAGATTCACTTGACCACCTTTAGGTGGACTAGAATTGTTCATGAGACATTTCTAATTGGGATTCTAAAATGGTTTGTGTATTGGATTCAAAATTTATGCAAATGCGTATTTAGAATAAATTTATGTTTTTTGAAAAATATTTGATATTTCAATAAACTAGATTTTTATTCTATAACATGTGTTTATGTTGGTTTTGAAATTAAAAATTAATTTTGGGTGTTTTTGAAGTTTTTAGGGAAAACTGGAAATTTATTGGGTTATAAACTATCTTATTGTAGCTTTCTGGAATGAGAGCTGCTACTTAGCAAACAAACAAAAAAATAAAAAATAAATAAAGGGGCTACGCGCTACAGTGCCACGCGCACTGTAGCACGCACGGTAGCGCGTGTGGCGCCCTTCGCACGCTGATTTTGTTTTGCTTCGTTAGGGAGCTTCTGGACTCCGATTTAGTCCCGATTTTTTCCTATACACTCATACCTAAATATAGTATTTCATCAAATGTTTTAAAATTACACTCACACTTGATATCCTTGGGTTAGACACATTTCCGCTGCCCGGGGCATCGATCCGACCCTATGGGTTCCACAATTGCCCCAACAGAATGGTATCAAAGCAAAAGCTTAACCACACAACACATGTTTTGACTCTATGCCATAGTAATTTTAATTTAATTATGCATGGGACATATTGGATATGTATTGTATGTTTTAAATAAAAAATTGACCTAATAAAGTTAATGACTTGATTGTCATAAATCTCTCGTGATTAGGTGATTACTTTTAAGTAATAGTATTAATAATGTTGGAGCATTATTGGATGGTCCGTCTTGTCAATACAGAGATGAATGGGTTCTTACTACTTATATCCAATATCGTCATTAGTGTGATGGTATAAGTGCTCGAAACTTAGGTCGTTTCGGTAAAATATTAGATGTAGCGTGATGAGTTAACGTAGTCACCCAATATCGTCATTAGTGTGAGGGTGTACATACGAAGCTCATTAGTACACATTGACAAGTATACACCTAGAACACGTCTTAATCCAATATCGTCATTAGTGTAAGGATAAGAAACGGTTCAGGACCAAACCAGGAGTCACATGAAGTGATTGACCTTGATGGTCTACCTAATGAGTTTACAAAGGCCAATATCGTCATTAATGTGAGGTTGGAGTAAATGTCATGGGATCCACTTCCGCTATTAAATTTTGATAGTCAAATTCTATTTTTCCGTTAAGGGAGATTACAGAATTACGTAAAGTAGTGGGAGGGCACTGATAGATTTAAAATTCCATAATCAATTAGTGTTATCACTTTTGAAATAAAAATTGTTCTGCTACTACTCAAAAATGTTGTCTTGTAGATGTCTGCCGCTAATCCATTGATGAAACTTTTGGATTCCAATAAGCTAAAAGGAGCCAAGAACTATTTCGAATGGGAAATGAACATACGTCTTGTCTTGGAGTATGAAAAGTTAACTTATGTCACTATAAATCCACTGCCTGTTGATATCGATCCTAACTCCACTCCAGAAGAGCGAGAAACTTTTGATAGATGGAAGTATGATAACCTAAAGGTGAAATCCTATATCTTAGGATCGATGGTTCCAGATTTGCTGAGATAGTACATTGAAGTACCAGATGCTTGGAGCATTATGCGAACACTCAAGGATTTGTTCGACGTAAATCAAGAGATGAAACTTTATCGAAGGTCTAAGGATTATTCCGTGATGAACTCAAGGAAGGAGAAGCTGTCAGCACTCATGTTTTGAACATGATTGACCAAATTCGATATCTTGAACGACAGGCATTGTGTTTGATGAAAGGCTAGGTCGTAATTTGATTCTGTCTTCTTTGCCTGGTTTTTATGCTGGTTTTGTATTGAATTTCCATATGCATTCGATGCAAGCCATATACGAAGAACTTCATAACATGCTACGCACGGCGGAATAAGATTTGAAGAAAGGCAACCCCACATTGTATCTCCATGGTGGAGCTGGCTCTTCAAAGACTTATGGAAAGTCAAAGAAAATTAAGATGAGGAAGAAGAAGATATCAAAGAAAAACTCCAAGAAGCGCAAAGGCGCAAAACTGAAAGTAGCTCGTGATCAATGTCTACAATGCAAGAAGTCTGGACACTGGAAGAAGGACTGTCCAGAGTTTAAAACAAGACCCTCAGGTACGCTTTGTATTTTTCCAATTATTGACATCTCATTAGCCTTAGATGTAAATAGTTGATAGGTGTTAGACACTGGCAATCGCACTCATATTTTCAATTCTCTGCAGGAAATGAGGGTTAAATGAAGGCTGAATAAAGAGGAGATCCAGCTTAGAGTTGGAAATGGTGAGACATTGGATGTCAAAGCCATATGAACTGTTGTTGTAGATTTTCCAAATGGATGTAAATTAGATTTGCATGACTGTTATTATATTCCCTCACTTATCAGAAAAATAATATCACTGCCTATATTAATAAGATGGATATAAAATAAACATTAAGGATGAAATTTTATGTTTGTATGATAAAGAAAATTTATTAAAATGTGAATGTTCTTTATCAAACGGTCATTATGTTTTGGAAACATATAGAGATGTCTTTAATATAGAAAAAAATACAAGTAAGAAGTCTGAACTAAATAATACTGAATTATGGCATATGAGATTGGGCCATATAGGTGTTCGACGTCTATCTAAATTGGTAAAGGATGGTTTGATTGAAAATCTTACCTTAGATCCTTATCCGATTTGTGAGTCATGTATCTAAAGAAAGATGACAAAGGCCCTATTTCAAGGTGTTGGACACCATGCTGGAGATTTACTGGAGCTAATACACAGTGATGTGTGTGGTCCATTAAATAATGCCGCTCATGATGGTTCCACATACTTTGTGACTTTCAAAGATGACAAGTCTAGATATGGATATGTCTATCTAATGAAACATAAGTCGGAAACATTTGACAAGTTCAAAATATTCTGAAACGAAGTAGAAAAACAAACTAGTAAATTCATCAAATGCCTTAGATCAGATCGATGCCGTGAATACATGAGTGAAGAATTCAGAAATTATTTAAGGGAGAATGGAATTCTCGCCCATATAGCCCACCAGGAACACCTCAACACAATGGAGTGTCTGAGCGTAGAAATCGTACTTTATTGGATATGGTGTGATCCATGATGAGCTATACAGATCTTCCTTATTTCCTTTGGGGTTACGCTTTACAAACTGCTGCCTACATACTTAATAGGGTTCCATCAAAAGTTGTTTCTATGACCCCCTATCAGATATGGTTCGGTAGAAATCTAAGTCTTAAGCATTTAAGATTTGGGGTTGTCCTGCATACGTTAATTACGCAGCTGATAAACTAGCACCCAGAGGGTATAAATGTAGGTTCGTTGGATATCCTGATAATTCCATGGGATATCAATTCTATGATTCCGAACAACGAAATGTATTTGTTGTTCGCTTTGCAACTTTTCTTGAAAATAATTTTTGAGAGAAAGTGGGAATTGTAGAGAGATTAAACTTGATGAGTTTGATCCCAACATTAAGGAACCTGAGATGGAACCAGAGATCCAACTAGGTGAAAGATCTACAACACAGGTTCTACGTAAGTCGAATTTGAATATCAAGCAAACTGAGAGACTATTTTTAACATCTGATGTGATCCTTGATGTTCTCCTCTTGGAGGAAACAGATCCGACTACGTATAAGGAAGCGATATTGGATATCGATTCGGGAAAATGGCAGGAAGCCATGAAATCCGAATTGATTCAATGCATGCCAATCAAGTCTGAGACTTAGTCGAACTTCCTGAAGGAGTTAAACCTATTGGTTGTAAATGCGTTTACAAAGGAAGCGAGGGCCGATGGAAATGTGGAAACCCTTAAGGCCCGACTGGTAGCTAAAGGTTACACTCAACATCCTGGGATTGACTATGATGAAACTTTTTCACCAGTAGCCATGCTAAAATCCATTAGGATTCTTTTATCCATTGCTGCATATCACGACTATGAGATATGGCAGATGGATGTGAAAACCTCTTTCCTAAATGGATTACTTGAAGAAGATATCTATATGGAACAACCAGAGGGTTTCATATCCAGCGAGACTTCAAACTTGGTTTGTAAGCTCTAAAAGTCTATTTATGGACTTAAACTGCATCCCGAAGCTGAATCATCATCGTTTTTATGAGATAATTAGATTATCTGGATTCATAAAAAATGATGAAGAACCATGTGTTTATAAGAAAGTTAGTGGGAGCATGATAGTTTTCCTATTCTTGTATGTAGATACATCATTATCATAGGAAATGATATAGGGATGATGCAAAGTGTGAAAGTCTACCTTTGTAAGAACTTCTCCATGAAAGATATGGGTGAAGCTTCATATACTAGGTATAAGGCTCTACCGAGATAAAGTCAGGAAGCTTATAGGGTTGTCAAAATCGACGTACATAGACAAGATGTTAGAAAGGTACAGTTTTACCAACTGCAAGGTAGCAAATGTACCTTTCTGATACGGCATACATCTTTTGAAGAAAATGGCACCTCAAACTGAGGAAGAGAGAGTTAGGATGTCTAACTTGCCATATGCTTCTTGTATTATAAGTATAATGTATGTTATGTTATGTACTAGACCTGACATCAGTTTCGGCGTCAGTGTGACCAGCCGATATCAATCTGATCCAGGTAATGATCATTGGACAACCGTGAAACATATCCTAAAATATCTTAAAGGCATCAAGGATAAGTTTCTGATATATGGAGAAGATGAGCTAGAAGTTAAGGGTTATACATACTCCGACTTAGGGAGATCCAGATGATAGAAAATCTACATCAGGATACATATTTACCCTTAACGGTGGTGCAATTAGTTGGCGTTGTTCAAAGCAAGGCTCAAAAATTGATTCTCCACCACTGAGGCGGAATTTATAGCGCTTCAGAAGTTGCTAAAGAAGCTGTTTGGATTAGAAATTTTATCACAGAACTTGGCGTTGTGCCTCGTATTACGGATTCGATCCCATTATACTGTGATAATAACGGAGCCATCGCGGAGGCTAATGAGCTGAGGGCGCATTCCAAGTCTAAACACGTGGAAAGGAAATACCACATAATTAGAGAGATAATTGAACGAAAAGACATAGTGGTCTTAAAGATTCAAGGACAAGACAACATAGCAGACCCGTTACAAAGGTCTTACCTCCTAAGTTATTTGATAAACATGTGGAGGAGATGGGACTACAGTACCATCCAGATTGGCACTAAGCAAGTGGGAGTTTGATGGAGTTGGTGCTTGGGGTGCCAATCCGAATTGTACATTTTATTATTTATTAATAAAATAACTACATTTTTTATTTCATACCTATTAATGGTATTGTCATTACGCGTATTAAATTGATGTATCGTTATGCTAAGAATAACATCGACCTTAGAATAGTTTTGTCACTAGGTGTAAACTATTCTTAAAGTAAATATT